>DWKW01000476.1:0-16592 GCA_018250115.1 Doberes anticus | reverse complement strand
AAACAATAAGTTGATAAACTTACATTAATAATATAACACAAATTTTTATCTTGTAAAGTGATGTACTACAGTTTTATAGACGACATCAATATCTATAAAAATGACTGTGATACCATATCTCTAACGCGGGTGAAACCGCAAGGCACAGCTAGTAATAAAGAAATATATAACATTGGATTTTGCTGAAAATATTAGTACATGTTTGTAATAGCAGTAAAGGAGATTAAATCTTATGTAGAAGATTTGTTGGGTGTGGTTAGGCAGAATACACTAGAACTTAAGACTTCATACAATCTCAGGTAGCACTTCAGACCTATTTGAGATATCCACAGGCCTGGAGTGAAAACTTAACATCAGGTGGCTCACATGCTTATTTGGTACTTCTATACAATATTCTAGGTGTTGCCCGCGACTTTGTTCATGTGGTCTTCATATCATACACACTCATGCAAATGGCACTCATATGCTGCAAACTCCCTGTTTGCTACTATACTTTATGAAATAAACTAATTTGTTGAAGCAAACTCAGTGCCATCTATTTTAAAATGGCTGTATTAATTCAGAATCCCCAGGCATGCATGCAATTTTTTTTTAAATTAATTTGGAGAAAATAGTAAACAAGCATACAGGCCAACTTATGTTAAGTGATCACTGCTGCCTATGAACATCCACATTTGAGGTTCTATGTGGATGCGTTGCTACTTCTAAAAACGTTTTTTTTTAGGATATAATTTTTATATAATTCCTAGTACCTGAACACAGCACCACCTACTACCGGGTCTAATTGTGAATCGAAATCATTCTCTAATCCACTTGAACACCCCCAAAAAAATTAATGCATACATATGCACAGAAGAATTATATATATAAAGATAAATAACAGGTGACAAAATTGCATACCCACTACAGAATACAAACACACACATGAAAAAACAACACACACAGGAAGGACAACACTTCTAACATAAATAGATATCTGTTCTGTAACCTGTTAAAACTTGCTAGATTGAAGGATGGGCTTTAAAATAAAGTTCAATGATAGTTGTGTGCAGGACACTCCTTCCGTACGAGAGCATATTGCTTTAAGTCATTTCGAGACTAAATATCAAAGATGCAAAAAGCGGCAAAACAGTTACTATAATTTTATTGTGGTGGAAATATTTGATACTAACATACCTTCAACGCAATCGGAGCACCAACTATTGCCGTCGTTTTGCTTCGAGCCGCTGAAATAGATCAAAACCGGCGGTCCTTTTGGGTCAATTTTATCAGTATATTTAGCAAACTCATCAAACCCCTTGATTTCTACATTCGAGACCATTTTCGCAAATAATTAAAATGTTTTTTACAGTATGGCTACTGTGCTCTTTATCAAAATTATTGTTAAGTTATCGGAATAACATAAACCCGTTCTATCTATACTATCAGTGAAAATATTCTGTGGAGTATTTCTACTTGATCAATATCGATTTATTGACATGTCACTGTCGCTGTCACTTAGGTTTATACATACATATTACTGGATATGTGACAAAAATCCCGATCCCAAATCATCATCCCGAAATACGTTCCATTGCACGAAAACATGTTACTCAGAATAATACTCGAACTGATCCAAATATACATTACATTCAGGTCCACCACACTGTTACTCCATAAAGCCAATTACAATTATAATAATATACCGTAAAAGTTATATTACAAAGTGTTTTGTAAATTTTATGTCTGTTATTGATATTTTTTCATTAGCATTTTGTAATCCAAACTTCTAAGAAAGTTATTTCATCTTTCTTCTTACACGTTAATAGGCTGAATACTAATGAGGAATATTTTTACATCTGTATCATATTTGTAACCTGTGATCTAGCGTCAAGAGCGTCAACTGCGTCAAGTAAATTTTTATTTATAACGGTCACGTCATGTCAGTTGGATTGAAATTCAAAGATTTGTTTGTTTTACTTTTTAATTTAATTATTACCCCAAGGAAAGACAAAAACTATATAAAATGGATTCAATGGCAACAAATGAATCATTTCAGCCTAGGACTTTGGCTGAATTACTACCCGGGTTAGGTGGTGAGCTCTAAAGATTTGTTTTTCTTTTTCACCTTTTGGCTGATGAATTAAACATTTTTGATATAAAAATATATACATTATTTACTTTTAAATGTTATAATTAGTATACTGTTAGGGTAACTTTTCATTTGCAGAATTTAAAATTCTCCTATACTTCTTTTCCATGTTAAGTAAAACCTTTTGCTTTTTAGGTATATTATCAAGGGACTCGATGCAAACACTGACAGCCAAAAAGCAGCCACGGAGTACAATCGCCCTCACACGCACTGCAGTGAAGGATGTTAAACCACTTACAATTGCAGAAATGAGAGCAAATATTTTGGGTTGAAATTTATATAATATATATTATTTTATAATATGCAGATTTACTACTGACAACTTACACAAGGGTGGATCTACGTTAGACCATATTACATAGACTATTGCCGTCTTTACCTTGCTAAAAAGTTCACCATTTTCTGGTTGGGATCACATACTCTCTCTTAGTCCAGTCAGTTGACTTGTTTTGTTGAGATCTTGTTCTGCCTTGTAAGAAGTCAGAACATGCTTACACAGTTCTTTATTTTCTATTGTTCATGACAGCTTTTAAATAGAATCAGTAAAATAGACATTTTGCTGTGTTTTTAACATTACAGCTCTAAAAGTTCCATCACCTAGAAGGTTTGCACAGCCAACAACGTCTACCAAGAAGAAGATTTGGAACAGTTCTGTAAAAGTGGAAAATAAGACCAAAAGCCACACAGCAGATGGACAGTTAAAGAATAATTCAGTAAGGAAAGTGCTCAACTTTCAACCAAATCCAAGGGTGAGAGTCTAATATTTTATTTATAATGTGATAAAATTCACCAAAAATATATTCACTTTAAAAATTATTAGTTAGGACAAATGGTGGTAGAGTTTTATGTGGAAGGATCACCTGCTGTAACACCATAGATGTACCTATCCACACTGCTTCTTTGTCACTTTGAATTGTGTGCTTAAGCAGATTACACTGGACAGGTAGCATTCCAATTTAGTCCTCAGGAGACAGCTCCTGAGGACACATTAGTAAGCTACAGAGCGTCCACATGTTTACTAATGTGTTTATTAAAAGATCTTAATATTTTAAGATTTTTTTTTAATCTGCGTTGAATTTGATTTTAAATTATAAATTGATGCAATTGTGTTATGTGTATGAGGTATTTTAATAGATTTTTGGTTTATATGTCTTTTCAGGCAAAACCAATCCCCAAGATTCCTGCAACTTCAGAGACACCTAAATTCACAAAACCAGAATATAGAGCCAAAAAGTCACTTTATCTTCAAGGTTAGTTACATTTTATTGTTGTGCATGGAGTGAAGAGCTATTTAACATCAGGTAGTCTGTATATAACTGCTTATATTATTTCTAGTACTTTTTTTTATTCTTCTGTAGTAAACCTTTAAAAATAATTTTTATTTACAGCTAAAAATTCAGTGAGAATAAGTGGAGTATTCAATATGCCAGAGACACCAGTTATCAATCATAAAGTGAACGCAAATCGCATGACATGTGCCAACAAAGAGAATGTCCCATCAAGACCAAATATCAATGTAAAACCGCAAGTTACTCCCCAGGTTAGTAAAAATCGCATAGCACCTCCGATGCCAGTCACACCGCTCTTGAATATGTCATGGAAATCAGATAATGACACAAGTTTTTTGCAAAAAGAAAAAGAAATACAGGATATAGAGGATAAAACTAAAGCTTTAGCAGAGGAACCGACATTAGAAAACATTGCTGAAGTGTCTCCACCAGTTTCAACCCCCTTCACGGAGTACCGAAATGTTAAAGAATTCTTTAACAATACTAATGAAACAGATAATTCTGGTCTTTACAATGACAATACAATCATGTGTTTTGACAAAGTTAGTGATACTTTGTGCAAGGAGAATGGTAATAGAGAAGAAAGTGTAATTGTGTCTTTGTGTGATTTACTTAACAAAGCATCTGTTGCTAATACAGATCAACCGAAAACAGCACTGAGTGATCTGTTGGTTGTTGAAAAACAATTAGAACAGAACATAAAAATGGTTGAAAATGGAATCAAAACTTTAACTAAGATTAAAGAGTCTCAACTCCAATCACTAGAGTATGTGAAAAGGTGTATAAGCGACAGGACTCAAAAGACAATAGTTAACGAAAACAGTAATTTATTAACCAAAGCTAAGAGCATGCCTAGGCTGGCACCAAATAATGAATTGAATGAAAACAGCCCTGTTTCTAGCAAGCCTTGTTCCGTAATAAAATCACCAACATATAAAATACCAAAGAGGAATTCATGTTTAAGGAAAAAAATATTGTATAAATCCATGCCGAATGTTTCTGAGGGAATGCGTACACCGAATAAAGATATGGACAAGAGAGCGTTTAATATGTATATGGAAATGAAAATGAAAGAGCAAATGAATTTTTTAAACACACCTTGTTTTAAACAAAGATCAGAGGTGCCTGACACTCCCACAGTCACATCCCACAATTTGCAAATGCAATTGGACAAGATATACAAAGATAATACATAACATCTGCTTAAACTGATAAAAGATTATAAATTAGGAAATTTTTATATTATAGCTATATTTTAAAATTCTAAAGAGTTATTTTATACTAAAAGTTATAATTACAATTTAATTAATTTGTTTATACTGTAAACCAATTCATAATTTATAGAAATTTTTATAATATAATTTTTGTAATATAATGTAGCAATTGTCATAATAATGTACATACTCTTCAGAATATTTTAAGTGAGTTTTTTGGACACTATTCATAACAACCCTATGATTCAATATTGTTCCAATTATTTTAAATGGCACTTTGCAATGTGTGTTACTGTGAAAAAAAAAACAATATTTTAATTGAAGTGTAATTATTGTAAAGCCATCTAAACAGGTAACATTTTAATTAAAATTTAGTATTAAGGATATACCAACTTTCAATGTTGTCTAATGAGCTTATTAACTTCAAACTAACTTTCTAGTTTAAACAACAAAATGGGTAGGTATGTTGCAGGTTAACATACACCTACTAGCATAGTACACGCTAAAAATTGGGCACATATAATTATTATGAAGTAGATAAGTAATGTACAAATTAGTAGAACAAAATAAAATGAAATTACTAAGTTCAAAGTGTCTTTATTTGCATCATTAAAGCCATGGGCTTAAGTGATACCATAATTATGACTCCTACTTCTAAAGTGTTCGGACGGAATCTGACATTCATGCGACCTTTCCATGCCATGCGATGTTAGTAGTTATATGTGGGTCGCCGAGTAGTAAATACGTCGTGTCTTAGAGAATTCAGGAACTTTCTTAATGCATTCAACGGAATTATGAATGAAATAGTACTCTGGCCTTAATTTGTTACTATTAAACTTTGTTAAGGTAAAATGCACTGTGCGAATGTCAGAAGAGAAGCTTTATCCAATGTTAAGCTGTCTTTCAGCCTTCATTCGGAAGCCTAAAAACTTATTTAAAAAGATAGAAGATTAATGTCAATCTAGGATTAATAACTATTCGAAACGTCAATAATGTCAGAAACAGAGAATAGTTATTCTGTGGTCAGAAATATCCACTACAACTTCACGTCCACGAGTCCAAGACGAATGACAATGACATTGACGTAAAATATTTGATTATTTTGTTTGTGTTTCTTTAAGTAGCACAGAGTAGTTTATAATTTAAATAGGTAATGAACACTGGTGTTTACTACTGGGTATAATACAGAACTCATATTTTATTTCCTGTGGAAGTATGTAAAGTACTATACCTGCCTACAGTTTAACAGAAACTTCGTGTATTACGAGTTCAACGTACTGGGCCTTTTCCAATATCAATAATTTATGTAATCTGTTTAATCACTGATAAGAGTTATCAAGTCCTGGGTCTTGTTTTTGCAATAACTCCGTTAATGTGTTAACAATTCCAACATTAAAAACTAGTATTACATTCTATTTAGTTGAATAATTTGCATCAGAGTTTGGTGTGATTTTCACAAAACATGGCCTTATCAAAACCTATTATGAACCTTATTACATCTTATTTACAAAATTTATATCTGCATCCGCTCAAGACTAAGGCACTAACAAGGTTAGTATAATATTTATATTGTTAATGAATTGTTTTAGCAGTTAAAGTGTTTAATAACTTTGATTGAATTACACCAGCTTTGTATCTAGCAAGTTGTGATATAATTTGCATGTAAATACTAGGTTCAAAGTTCAGAAACTATCTATAAGTCTAAAGATCAAATGCAGAACAAAGTCTTTTATTGAACTGAATGAAACATGAATTTTAAAGAATGTAATAAGAAAAAAAATTGTCCAATTTTCATGTAAGGGCTAATCCCAACATAACTGTTACCTAATATGTTGCCAACTGTTAAGACTTTGTGTAGCATTCCATGTAGAGTACTTCAACTTTCAAAGCAGAATGATAATTTTTAAAATTGACAGTACTGCTGGTCTCGTGTTTGGTTTTGATCCATTTCATTGTTCTTTTCTATTTATGCCTACTTGAAGGCTAAATAGGGACTTGCAAATCTAATCAATAAGCAAATTTTATTACCTAATATTAGAGGAGGGTGTTAACAATTTTCACTATCTACTTTGATAAAGTTTATCATCTCTGTGATATGATGATCACATATTATCAAATCATATTTTATAATAATAATAAAGGGAAACAAGTAATTTGATGTTAGCCTTTTTTTTTCTAATTTTATATAAGTAACAAACAGATATGTACCTATATGGGCTGTAGTGACCTGCATGCTTAGAGTACTTAGAAGTCCTGTCCTATAGAACTTATTGAGCATGGTATGCTTGTATTTAACAATTTTAGTATACTGAAACAATTAACAGAAATAGAAAAAAAAAATCTGTTTAAACCGAAATTACCTTAATGTAATTAAATAAGTAATTTTTGTGACCCAACAGGACCAAATATTTTATAATACCTAAAGCAAGTATTTAGATACAAACTGAAAAAGACAGTTTTATAAAAATATGGATATGATTTAAATATGAAAAATTTGCATGAATATAAAAACCCCTTAATGAAGTGGTTTATAATTAAAACTTATTGCTACTTTTGAATAAGTCTTGCATGTTGCCCTTGTACATTAATTTGTTATTGTTTCCTTGTGCTTATTATTTCCTGTACTCCTCTTTACAGTTGTGTCGTTGGTGCGGCGGGAAGCGCTGCGTCACAGCTGGTCGCCGGTGACACTTTGAAGTTGGATCATACTCTATCATTCGCGCTATATGGGTTAGTTTTAATTCGTAAGCTATTAATAAAAAAAATAAGTTATTAATTGTAACTCGCTGCTCGCTCTAGTCTAGTGGATTGGGTTTCGAATCTCGGCAGGCGCCTCTAATTTTTCGAAATTATTTGCGTATCAGAAATTAATTGTCGCTTGGTTTAACGGTGGGAGAAAGAATTCTCCATAATGTTTTCAAAGCCATATGAAGTCTTCCAATAGGCACTTATGAGCGTGGTGGACCATTGACACATATTTTGAAATATCTTTTTTATTTATATTGACAGTATAGCAAACGAGCAAGCAGGCCACCTGATACACAACGTACCTCAACTAGGACGGAATTCCTAAGGGCTAAGTCGGAATGCCTACTGTCCAGTATCTTACTTAAGCTTTGAAAGTGGCTTATTAGACGTTTCGTATTTTTTTTTATAATTATGTTCGTAAATGTGTAAATAAAAATGAATAAATATTCGTAATAATGTAAAGAAACATTCTTATTCTGAGTCTGAGTAAATCTTAATCTTTTCAGACTACTATTCGGCGGCACCATTCCACACTTTTTTTACGAATTTGTTGAAAGAATATTTCCGGAAGAAATCGTCGCCTTCCCACTGGCAAAGAAACTATTATTTGAAAGATTAATATTCGCTCCATGCATGCAAGCCTTTTCTCTCTACACGTTAGCCAGATTCGAGGGCAAGAATCACAAGCTTGCATTGAAACAGCTCTTTGCCCTTTATTCCACCGTTTTGGAGGCTAATTGGAAATGGTTGACTTTATTCCAAATCATCAATCTGGCGTTCGTTCCACCTATGGTAAGTTGAAACGTAATATATATCTACCTTTGTTGGATAATTCTAAAATAAGTCTGGCAACACAAGGGAGACCGTATGTGAGCCTTTAATTTAATATAACTTAACAAACACAGAAGCGATGGAGAACATCCGAGCTTCATGCCATCAAGCATGCAGGTCAGTCCATAGACAACCACATCAAACCTCAGTAAGTCCTATCTGAGGTCGTATGTGGATGTGTAGTTATTTCTGAGGACTAAAATGCACCCTGTCCAGTGTCTCCTGCCTAAGCACTATATGTTTAAAAAAAAAAATAGGATGTGAAAAACATCAACGGATAATATTTTGGAAAGAAATAGTCCTATTCATGTCCATTTCTCCTCCATACCGTGAATTTTCTGACCTCTCGTATTTACTTCTTATCGTTTCCAGCTTCGAGTCTTATTCATGAACCTCGTTGGATTCGGCTGGGCAATGTTCATAGCATCGAAACGACGCCAACAAGCACAGAAGAAAAACTAGGTATACGGATAACTAACGAATTCGCATGTTATAGATAAGGTGAAGGTTGTCAATGAATTATGATAATGGTGATAAAATATGTACTCATTCAATAATGCGGACCAGTAACACAGGGATATCAACATATATGTATTTCTAGATAAGCATACAGACAAGTTATATTTGGTCGTATTATTAAGTAATTAAATGCTTTGCTTTGCTATAAATAAAAAAATGTTACAGTACTTATCACTCGGCGGTAAAAGTTATATTTTTTATACGAGTTTATCTTTGAATTGTATAAGATATAAATAGTAATATTCTCTTTGATCCCGTCAGTGATCAATATATAATAAAAGCACCTACTCATGTACCTATTTATTTTTGATATGATATATTTTATAGAAAATATTAACAGTTTAAGGCTTTAAATGTACCTATGTATTTCACTTAAATTCAATGTACATTCCTTGGTGATAGTTTTCGTTATTTAAGACTGGTGAATATGATTTTAAAGCAAAATGTTTAAAACGAATTTTTAATCATGTTTTTAATTTATTTTTAGAAAGAAAAAAAATATATTGTATTTATAGATAATGGTTTTTTAATTTTATTAGATCTTAATTAGACATTTTTTTAAATGTACCGATTTCGTTCATTAATATTCTGAAACAGGGATGATAAAATAAAACATTACATTCACAGAATTACTTTATTTCACAACAATTGCATTTTAATAAAGTAAATGTATATTTTATCATTGCATCAAGACTGCACTATTTGCTGAGATAGAAAGCAGAATATCAGTTTAATAGTACACCTTGTTATTATTAAAAATGTCTTACTTGTGTGTCAAATAAAATATTTTTTCAATCAATTATTTTTAAATATCATTCAACAAATTTATTTCTACAGTCTAGAACGATGATTTTAAACAATTTGATCTACACAGTGACTAGAAATATGAGTATTTTCAATCGTTATTAATACATTGAACTAGAGTATAAGAATAACGCGTATGTAAATATTGAATGGTCTCATAATGTGATCAATTTACAATGACTACAATTTATTCGATAAGATGAAAAATAATTTTGAAAATTACATCTGGTCATTACATATTATGTCCTGTTTTATATAAAAATATCCAATAGATGCTTATCACTCACGCAACCTACACGACCAATAAATAAATTAAATAAAATATGTAGCAATTTCACATAATAAATTAGTGTAAATTAAAATAATTTGATGTCAATAAATATATTGCACTTATTCTAAATTATTTTACAGTAAATAAATTTTGGACTAGATAAAAAAAATTGTTTCAAATAAATAAATTAACTAAAACAACGTTACTCAATAAAAAATAAAATAAATTAAAAACATTTTCAGGTCTTCACAAATAAAATTAATTAACACAAGTAACAAGAGCATTTTTTAAAAGATTCTTTGAAATAAAATATATATATCACGATTCTCACCTAAATATCATAGTGATACAGATTGACTTGTGAAGCTTCGAGGGTGAATAAAAGTTTGTATTAACTATTAAGTTCTCCCGCTGCACATATGCATTCATTTTTTTCGTCACATTAAAATTTAATGTTAAGAGTATTTATGACTAGAATTACTCGTCTATTTAGTATAATAAATGTCTATTTCAAAATAGCCAAGACACTCAAAAAAAGTATATTAGATTTGGAATATTGCTCAAAAATGACTTGATTAGCTATATTACGCAATACTGAGAGTATTGTATATTATACTAGTGTATATGGTAAGGATTGCAACACATTCGCACCAAATTTCCATATAAAGAATTTGCAATTTTACATACATTGAAGACGTCCTACGCATTTAAGTGATACAGCAGAAAAATATTCAATCACATTTATAAAATTATCTTGTATTTTGTGATCGAAAATACTAAAGCCGAGCATGACTTGATAGGGTTTCACACCGATGTTTACAATACAAGATTTTTCTAAATGTTCTCGCTTTTATTTCTATTGAGGAGTAGAAAACGAGTATGTCGACGCCAGGCGCGGTCGCTGCATGAAATTTGGGGGGGGGTCATACTAATTATAAGATATGTCGAGTAAATTAGATTTGAAGCGAAGCGCTTATTTTAAATACATATTTTTAATTTAATTGTTTAGTTAATTTAAGTAGGTAGTTGAACCGCGCCTGGTCGACGCATGATATTAAGCTGTCACTAGAGGGTCCATTAATATTCATACCGAAAAAATGAAATATTCAAATAAAAGGATCAATCATACGAATGTCCGAATAGCAATGATAGCGGATTTAATGTCCACATTTACGGACAACACTCTTGGAAGTTATTACCGTGGACACAGCTTACTTAGTTATTCTACATTTATAGATTCAAACAAGAGCCTGATGGCATGACTAGAGACAAACGTTTAAATTAATTCAAGGCCTCCAGACGGATCTGCTCCGTGTGATGGCCATAAGTCGTATATTATTATAATTCTTTACATTGTTCTTATTGATACAATATTAAGATAACCGCAATAAAACACAATTACAACCCCAAAGATGACTAGAGCATTGAACGTCGAAGTTGGTCCTGACGGTACTGGTGACTTACCTACATTCGTAATCGATATTACTCGAAGATGTTAATCGATACATTTAGTGAATAAGTTGACAAGTCGAGATGCATATTTTTAGTGTCTAATAATGGCATCTAAATTGTTATATAAACTGAAAAAATATTGGCAAGTCATATTATAACATGCCCACTAATTATTAATTCCATTTAATAACCAATACTGGCAATGATACAAAAAATATTGCAAATATTTGTCAAGTTATTCGCGCCATGTATCCATATAATCGATACATTTACAAAAAGAATTAAATTCCAGATACGACTAGAGTAGGTATATCACTTCGTCGGACGTCCAACATCAAGTAGGTCCCGGTAGTGACTTGGGTGACTTGGACCAGCTCCGCTGCGATGATCTGCTGCTGTAGCTGCCGCTGGTGGGCGTGGAAGGCGTCGGCCTTCGGTAAGGGATCGGCCGTTTCCGGGCACTGTTCGGGTGGTCAATGTTAGTACGCGAGTTAGTCACTTAGTAAAATGCGTGCAAGCATGCTGACATTTCCAAATCTCAAGTTTTAATACTACATATAAAGCACGAAAAATTTACGTTAATAATTTTGTTAATTTTATTTTCATGAAAATGGAACAGAGCGATGATTTAATGTTCTCGATAGTTGCTTTAACGTTGCTTAGCGAATGCAAAACAGTCTAAGTCAGTAGATAACCGACGACCTATGAAGGTCAAATGTTGAAATATTCGAACTAGTATGTAATATTTTATCTAATTTGATATGTTAGCTATATGTGTGAACAATCCAAATAACGAGGAATGTTTTCATTTCATGTGTTACTGGATTTAAGTGAAAAATTAGAATAAAAATTTATATAGTTGATTTATAAAATAATGTGGCACTTACCTTCACAATTTGAAATGCCAATCTAGCCATAAATTAAAAAAAAAACAACAGTCATTGGTTGTATAATCTAGAACAAAATTAATTTACACTTAAGAGCACAAATACGCGCCAGGAAAACAAAATTGATAAACAAGCTTCATTCTTTCGTTTTTATTGTATTTGTATAGATTTTATTAAAATTTATAGCAACCGTCAAATAAGTTTCCGGTTTCCCGGCGAATACAGGCTCAAAATAAAAAAATTGGAGGCCAATTGACTACCATGCAAGTAGCGTAAAAATAAAAATAAAACATTTTTGTACAATAAAATTTAATTCGTTTAACAAACTGAATAATAATGTTTAAACAGAAAAAAAAACACAGAACAGATGTCCACAACAAACATAGCCACACTCTACACTCGGAACTCGTTTCCAAAATATACTGATACTCGGTATTGATTCATATTTCACTTGAATGTTCTTATTTCATTCATCTTCTTCTATATTTGTATTTGTTTGACGAATAATTAAGGTCTATAATGGGTGCACTACGGAGGAAAAAAATAAAATTAATAAAAACAACTGCTTAAAATAACATGTCCACACTTCCACAATACGCAATTTTTGTAATATTATCTACAAACTTTCCTTTCCTGCTATCCAGTACAGTTTATAGCTTTTCATATTAGTGGTAAAGTTATCGGTAGAAGCCTTTTATATTACTACTAGCAGCGACACGCCCCGGCTTCGGACGAAATTAATTGAATGATGTGGCGCCATTTTGTTTACTAAGTACCACGTATCTGTCAGAAAATACGTTTTTAGACGACCTGATTACTATTACTGGATTTATTTTACATTATTTAAAATCAGTATATGTTATACATACGGACCTTCAGGAAGTACAAAATTCTCCAAACAATATTGAAATTCTTCGTTCTTTAATTACAAAACTGCATCAAAATCCGTTGCCTGGGTTAGAATAACTAAGCGGACAAACAGGCAGATACTTCTTAGTATTCTATGTCATATTTTATCTGTGTCTGCCACGCAAAGTATCGTACATTTTTATTACTGCTATACATACAATTGCGATACATTTTGCAATGACATGAACAGAGTGCTAAAATCTTTATTAAGGTAGTTTTATTTAGCTTCGCCATAGTCGTTTTATAATGGCCGGACAATGCTAAGAGTATCGAGAACTGAATTGATTTAGAATATCACATCGGCTGACGACAGAAAGGCTTCGGTGGACGGACAGCAAGACGGATCGTTTGTTAACACTTACTTTAAAATATGTAAACACTAAAGGAAACCAAACGTCAAACTTTAAAGCATAATAACCTTTTAGTAGCACACCCCTGTTAGTAGTTAAAAAACGGGAGTTATTGTACAGTATGTTAATTAAAATTCTCCATAAAAACTCAATCCCGGGGATGTTATTTTTCTTCAAACTGAATACAAATCGTATTGTATTAATAATACTATAACTTGGGTAAAATATATGTTTGATTTATTTTCGAATTAAATATCCTTTGGACAATCAATCAATAATTGTTCAAAACAAACTGACACGACTCGACGAAATATAACATACATTTATTATTGTTAAAAAAGCGTACAAGTCGGAAGAACCACTGAATGTAATAAGGAACACTTGTGAGTAATTAGAAATCAGAGATATATTAAAAAAAGTATGTCTTATAGTGATATCGGGAACACTCATACATTACATATAACTTATACTAAATATATACTAGCAGTCACTTCACTAATCGGAGCTACTACTCGTGTCTTCAGAGCTCGTGCTATAATTTCGTGATTTTTTTCTATAAAAGAGAAAACAAAAGATACATAAAGATAAATGGCAAAAATAAAATAAATAATGTGGTCTTTTACGACGTGCGATCACTTTGAGTGAATTTTCACATATGAATTTCATCTATGAATGAAGTGCAAATGTCCGTCATCGAAGATCAGTGACACATATCGTAATAGCCACAAGACACGTGAAAAAAAAAAACAAAAAAAAATGAAGCCCTCTATAAAAAATTAGCATACGAAAGCGGCACACGACAAAGGGTTAAACATCTAAACACACTGCAATACTAACGAGCTTATTTCGTTGTGTAAAACAAAATGATTCGGATACGAGCTACACGCCTAGAACAAACGTCGATAGTATTGCTCATGCACTCCCCTATTGTATAAATACGGTGCTTTTGTGAAGTTCATTATAATATTTTAGTGTAGATTTAACTATGTGTTAACAATGTATCTATCTATTCAATTGAATTAAATTAAAATGTGTAATGTGAGAGTAATGTGACAATTTAAATTAAAAGAGTGAATGATAGTCTAGTGGTTAAGCATCTCGACCCCGCTGTGGTGGACCAGCACTGGGACAATAATGTGTTTGTGATATATACACTAAAATAAATGTGCCCTTGTTTGTCCCGTATGTGTGCCCGACGGGGAAAGTTCTTGAATTAGTTACAGACATTTTACAATAGATGGTGCGCAAATCGTTTCAATAAATTAAATGTAGCTCAGCGGCAGTCCTTGAGTTTGCAGTGGATGCTTTTTTGCATTTTTTTTGTAATTTAAATGTAATGTCCAACTGTTGCTGTTGTTGTACTGGTGACTTCTTTGAGTTGAGAGGGTTTAGACACGCTGGCCGAGTAGCAGATTTTACATGCTTCTGAGAACATTATGGAGAAATCTTAGGTATGCAGGTTCTGTCACGATGTTTTCTTTCAACGTTACAGCAAGTAAAAAATAATTTCTATTACGCACTAATTCTCATCTGAACCACCGGAAAGGTCGATATTCTTAACCACTGTGTTGTAGTGTGTGGTTAATACGCGCTTGAAATTCTATGAATTCGTGCCTAAAAGTGATGGATTACTTGTTTAGTTAATAAGTGTCTAGAAGTTGTGAATACGCGTCTGGAACTGCGGTGAAATAAGTGTCTAGAAGTGGTGAATACGCGGACTGGAAGTGTGGTGAATACGCATCTGGAAGTGTGGTAAACACGAGTCTGGAAGTGCGGTGAAATAAGTGTCTAGAAGTGATGAATACGCGTCTGGAAGTGTGGTGAATACGCGTTTGAAAGTACGGTGAGTAAGTGTCTAGAAGTGATGAATACGCGTTTGGGAGTGTGGTGAATAAGTGTCTACAAGTGGTGAATACGCGTCTGGAAGTGCGGTGAATACGCATCTGGAAGTGTGGTGTATACACTGCACTGCTCTGTGAGTGCAGCGAACCGCACAAGAGCACCGTATCCGCGTCGCGTGTACCTCGTGATGCGGCGGCGGTCGAGGAAGCTGGGCGAGCCGGCGCGGCGCGGGATGGAGGGCGAGCGCGAGCGAGAGCGCGCTCGCGACGCCGACGTGCGCCGGTAGTCCGCGTACACGCCCGTCATCGTTCTGCGCTCGTGGGGCCGCTCAGTATTTGCGTATCGGACGTTTTAGCAGTGAACGTTAGATGTTGCAGCGCTCCTTGCGCGTGATTCTACTACTTAGAACCGCTGCCGTTTCCTATTCCTTTCTAAATCGACGTACGGTGGCGTTTCAACTCCTACCCCCTCCTTCTCCCCCGTTGCGTGGTTTCGCTACGATGTCGGTAATAGCTCAGTTCAATTTAAGACAACGGCAAAGCTCATTGTTCTGGACTTTACCACTGGTTAATACCCCACCCCGTCATTCTTACTTTACAATCGTTCAAGGATATGTTGCGCGAGGTTCGAATACGGTGGCACCACAGTCAAAACCAATTATTATGTTCGTATTGCAGTTATTAATTTCCTTATTAGGTCTAAATGTGTGTTAACGTGTCTTATGTTTGAATGTAGAATTTTTTTTTGATGACTATCGAAACGTTTCATACGTTAACGAGTACAAAAAGACATATCCTATAGACGACACTTGTCATAATTATTGTATGTCATATCATATAAATATAATAATATGTTACATATTTTATTTGTTAAAAAATTGTTACACTTTTGCCACAACAGAAAACAGTTTCTGATCCAATATACATTAATATTAACATGAATACTCTTCAAAATAACCGAATAACATAACTTTACTAAAATTGAGGTTAATGGACATTCAGTAAAAAAAATCGTAGTAATTGTGTCGAAAAACTGCTTTCTGTTGTTCAGGGATACAGGAAGAGGTTCTGTTACCTGGAAGAGCGCGTGGATCGCGACGAGCTGCGTGTCGAGCGCGACGAACTTCGGCTGCTGTACGAGCTGGAGCGACTGGATCTGGAATATAAATAAAAATGTATCAATCGATAAGGGGAAATATCTAAAATTCTCACTTTCACGACCCGTATGGCGCCGTGGTCAACGTGCGGTGTACCGTTCGGAGGGTTCCTGGGTTCGATTCCCAGCGGGGCAGAAATTTGAATGATGAATTTAGATTTCTGTACCTAGTCTGGATGTTTTTGTGCTT
>DWKW01000475.1:0-16597 GCA_018250115.1 Doberes anticus | reverse complement strand
GGGGGGGGGCCGGGGGTGGGAGGGGGGGGGGGGGGGGACGGGGGGGGGGGCGCCGTTACTCGACTCGCTACTGAACCCACCCGCTTTACTAACTTTAGTCGACTGCCTCATGTGAACCCTGGCTATCGCCTACATACCTTTATCGGTCTCTCAATTGATTAAATACTACTACTTGATTGATAATTGATTAAATTGGACTACGAAATAGCTGAGAAACAAAAATTCTATATGAGATGCACTTAAATCAAACTATAGAGCTAACTATGACGATTTGTGAAAATTGTAATATATTATTCTTTAACAATAAAAAAATGTACAATCTTCTCTAAGCGTATTGAGAAGACCACTATAATCATAGATTCCAAATAGGATTAATGTATGAAGTATCACAGCTACTGTATCAAAGGTTACCGCATACATATTTTTTCATGATCATCATTTTCTGAATTCTAATGTTTATCGAATCTATAAAAATGTATCGAGACAGTCAACTGTAATTCGTAAAACGGCGTGGCGTCTACATACTGTGCTGATGATGTTACGCTCTAAGAAAACTATGAAAACAAAATTTGGACTCAAAAAAAGTATATTCAAAATCCAAAGTATAACAAAACATTTACTAGAATTCATTTGTAAAATACTTATAAATACTATTGATGTCGTTGTCGACGTATTTAGTGCTGAAGCAATATAGTCGAATGGATAATTTTTAATGAGCGTTATTGTCTTCTTAATATTGCATTCGCTTTAACAAAACGATGAGAATTTGACTTAAATGTATGGAATCTAACGATGAGTAGTTACAGAGAAGAGCTGATGGTGTTTGTAAAGATGATATTTTAAATCCACGTACAAGTTCAAACTTGTCTTCGATAACACTATCTTCATCTTTAAATGTGAGACCAAATGTACTTTTCTATTTCGACGATACTTTGTACTTTTATCAATTGAATAAAACTTGCACAGTACGTGTCAGGTCAGGTAAATTTGTATATACATATTAATAGTATGGATTTAACATATCTGATGAAATTTTATAAAATCGATCAGCACTTGTTGCGAGCGACTGACGGGTGCACAGGTACTACACTCCTCAAAAAATGTCCATCACAAAAAAATAAAAATAAAATGAATAATATACACATATAATTATGAATAATATAAGTTTATTCATAAATATTGGTAGAAAAACGTTATCCGTATCAAACTAAAAAATAAAACAATTCATTTGTCATAACGAATACGATATCATGCAAACATTTTCCGAAATGAATGAAAAGTTTGTTTCGATTCTTTTTTTCTTTTGAGGAGTATAAAATAAACATGCAATCAGACACAAATGCGTGTAAAGGTGACAGACGTGTACAGTTCAACAGACGCGCAATGCCATATTCTATGCAATACTCTGTCCACACTTCCAAAAGTAAATTTTAAAGAAATCAAAGTATTATATCATTTAGGACATTGCGCTTCTGTGAGAGTGAGCTGACGGTAAGAAATGTCATATAACAATGAATAATCTGTTTAAAATATTTAATGAATGAAGTCTAAGTAGTGTCAATTTGTAAATTGTAAATAAATATAATAAATAGTATATAATAAACATAATAAAGGAATAAATTTTGATCCTGATATCGCCAGTGTTTTATCCATCAGTTGTTAATAATTTATTATCCAGCGAATTCGTCATATTTTTTTTTATGTTCCTTCAAGTTTTTAATGGCGAACTTATCAATTTCGATTTATTTCACCTTATCAGCAAATGACTTCAAGTAAATTTTAGTTCGTAAAATTTTAAAAGAACAACGTATAATCTTTTTAAAAAACATGACGATATCATGCAAAATTTTAATAGTACCTATAGAGAAATAAGTCTAAGAATCTTTTGAAACGCTACTATTAAAGCACGAGAAAAAATTGTATGAAACTGGCCCCTACAGTGAATAGAAACGCGTGAAGCATAAATGTAAACGAAATATATGAAAAAAAAAACATAACAAAACAATACAAGAGAAAATATATAAAATTATTAAATATAATATTATCCTACCTAAAATAAACATTTTTCTAAATTGAGCAACTCATATTAACCTAAAAAATAAAAAATAAATTGAACATAACCTAATAAACGTTATCAAAAGACAATTTGTATAATTACTATTTACATCACCAACATATATCTACAACAAATATCGAAAATTCGTTTCGTAATACAATTCTATGAATCGTAAACTCGGGGTCTATGAAATATATAGAAAAAAACCACATACACATACATACATACATACATATTACATTACACGTAATTATCATTTTTACCTGTTAAAACGTGGACGATGACAATAAAACTGTAATTTCACAAACATTTTCTAGCTCCCAATACGTAGCCGACTAAAAAAAATACATACATTTACAAAATAGCTACACTTTGTATAAATTCATATGCCTACGTCAAATGTAACAAGTCTAAATAAGTCATAGGTAAAAATCTAAAATAATTCGACACATTAGCCATTAATGTTCGATCTGATCAATTTACTCCATTCTGAAAATCATGCCAATTTGAAATATTTACACAACCCGATAGTAAAATTTGGCGACTATTATGGCTAATTCGCAATGTAAATATATAAATACCTTCTCGTTTTACTTATTTCTACGTCCTATTCGAAACAAATTTAATTTTTAAATGTTCAACAAAACTAAGTAATGATCTTTTACGGTAACTACAATGATTTAATTTCGTCACTACGTAGTACTTCTGAAGTAGTTATGTATACAAAAACTGGAAAAAAAAATACCAGACAACGCATTACCTACAATCAACCTAAATGTGTATTCGATGACATAAATTTTAATTTCCTATATTATTTTCTCTAATGAAAATGGTTCTAGCACTATCAACACAAACGAAAATATTGGCAACACTGGGAGTCCGCTAGCAGTCAACTGTCACTATTTTGAATTTTAGAATTTCTATCGTCTATGGCATCCCTAGAGGTTCCAAACGTAGCTGAGTACGAATTAACAAAACTATTTCGGTGCGACGTTCCGCGTATGCACGTCCTCCGTCCTACGCACTTACTGTGTGCAACGTGCTTACAACCCAAGTACGCTCTCCGGAGCGCATTTGTCACTTTGCCCTGATACCAATCACAAGAAAACGTTTTAGAATCCACATATTTTCAAAACTATTCAAAAACGCAAACACGAAAATCTTTTTCTATACATAAAAGCCTCGGATTCCAGTGAGTTTCTCGTCTACCGAAATGACGTATTGTGTCATCTAATCTAATGACGCTTTGGTTTGAGCAACAGTTCATGTTTAAAAAGAAAAATATTGCTGTAAAAATTCATAATTAAATAGGAATACGTAAAAATTATGTACTTCCTTAATAACATTGAAAGATGAAGTATTTTTCACTTACTTAAATTAAATATACTCCAACTTCAAACTGTGTTGGCGATATAGATTCTCTAACTTAAAAAACATTTTATTTGTAATTAAAAACATATGAATATGTTACAAAACAAAATTCAATACGTAAATACATGTTCTCATTACTGATGTAGTCTGCCAAGTATAACACGCTGCCATTTGGTATATAATTAAATTGTGACAATTAGATCATCTGGCGTCTGATATTAGTTAACTGTGACCTGCCTGATTGAAATGTTCTGTCTTTTGATCTAATTTGTATAAAGTATAAGAGGGAGGAATCATATTTGGTTTGTTTTTTCAAAGCATTAAAATTAAATAGTTTTATTATACCACTGTAAGTTAAAATTTTAACATATGTCGACATAAAAATAAGCCAATAACTGTATTTTAATATTATTATGTAGTATGTCTTTAAGTACATATATATTGAATTTGATATATTCTTGTTTATAGAATCTAGATATTTTATGGGATAATATGGTTTCATTCGTTTTATTATCTTCTTATAAGGTCTTCTTATAAGGTTATTTTCCTACTCACGTCTTTTATTTTCCAAAGAAACACTTTTCTTTTGAAACGTTTTATGTTGGCGAAAGCAATTACTTGACATGCTAACTTTTATGGGTAGATTTTTGTTTTTAATTTTTCTTTTTACGCATTCTGAAGAGACATTAATAGTAATTGATAAATTATCATTTAACATTTAGTTAAATGTATTAAAATCTCTGACCACTACACGTTCCATATACGTATCCACGTATAGTTATCACGTATCAGGCATGTATCAGTCTCAAGTAAAACTGCTAACATCCACTAGAACATTTCCATACAATGGTCAATATCGAACTCAAACTAACAAATAACATGATGCAAATACCTATATGATTTTAATTGACGACTCACCGCAGTCTTTATGTCAAAAATAAAATCAAACTAAAAAACTGGTGTCTGTTCTTGAAGTTGGATATTCGATTTTGAAAATCTACAGAATTACACTACCAATGAAAAAATTGCAATACTTAGATTCACAAGTCATATACGTATACATATGCCTGACGACTAAGATACAATCAAAATTAATAGACAAAAAATGGCAGCACTTAAAGAAACCGGATATAAAAATATATATATGGTTATAAAAAGGCTTGAATTTATGAACTTGTTTAATTTAAAAACTTTAAATTTATTCATTTTCATGGCATTTCAGTACACCCAAAACAATATTATAGGATATTATTACCAGTCATGGCACACTATAGTGTTCTTCAGTTACAGAACAGTCTAGTGGCTACCTCACCTAGTGGCTATCTAATACAGATATGAATCGGATAGGGTACTGACAGTGTGTGGCACCATGTAGTGGACAGAGAACTTTACGCAGTATATTCATATAATGTTTACGTATTCAATCTCCTATGGAGATAATAAAACCATGCTTTAATTCGATTCAAGGTTCTCACCACACTAACTCCGGTTTTGTCCTGCAAGTTACAAAACTAATTGACTTTCATATCCTAATATAAAAACTATACTATTTCAAAATGGCAGATATTTCTAACCTTTTCATTTAAATGCTGTAAACAGTATAAATTAACTCCAATTAAATAATGTACATAAAAAATATATAATATAAATCTGTGGAATATAAAATACAATAAATAAAATACACCAAAACCGAAATGAGGCGATACACAAATACAATATAGACCAGTAATGAATTAATAATTCGTTTGCAACCTTCACAAAAGTTACTTTTAAAAAAATAATATGAAATGAAATAAATAAAATCGAAATTATTGAAATTTGAGCAAAATCAATAACAATTTATTTCAGTCATTAAATTAAATATCATATATCACACTAGCAATCCCCATGTTGTGGGTGGCACATACACACAGAGAAACAATAGCATAAACAACACAAAATAATTGCAAAACGGAACATTATTCAAATACTTCCTTTTTTAAATTAGCATAAAGATTATAAAAGAATAAAATAGTAAAGTAATAAATACAAATGTATATATGAAACAAGCAAGGAACCAATAAAAATATTCCATATACATCTACAAAAAGGGACAAAATGGACATGTTAAAAAGAAATTGGACGCCAAATCTCATACTGGCAAGGACAAGAACATTTAAATAAAGATTACAAATTAACTAACTGTCTTCAAAATTTTACTCAAAAGTTTAAAATAAAAACTTAAATAATCGTTTATCTTCTTTAGTTGTTTTTTTTTTAATTTAATTTTTTTTTCCTATTCCCGCATAAATCATAAACGATAAATGCGACCTTCGAGAAAAACTACTCTTAAAGACAAAAATAAATGATCTGTTAGTTATTATATTATACTAATCGCTTGACAATTACTTAATCTTACTTTTTACTTTTCAGGTATTATCATAATATTGATAATATGTTGAGGTATATAAGTTTTGGGGATATAAACTTTCATCAAAGTTTATTGCTTCTTATAGTAATGACGACAATTAAATGAATCGCTACTTCTGCTATTGTATCTACGTATTTTCAATGCTTTTTGAAGATTGCAAACGTATATATAAGTAAACATAAATGTAAATAACATACGTAAAGTGAAGAGGTGAGGTGTAATGTTGATACTGGCAGTGTGTAATGTGAGTGGATTAATGACGGCTACCACGTATATCTTATGTTTAATAATTATAAAGAGGATAAAGTCACAGAGACGTATTTTAAATATTAAAAAATAAAAAACAATTAATGGATTATTTATGATACATAGAACAAACGACAAGATCTTTTGTCGAAGCCTCGCCTGCGGCGGCAGCATTAGTGCATTCTGTCATGAAGCAACCGTACTCGCACAACTGTATTTCGGTTTGAAAGGTGTGGTTAGGCAAACTACGTACAACTTCAGATAGAACCTGTCTTATTGGAGGATGTGGATGCGTTGCACGCTTGTTTGATACTCGTTTAAAATAAAATATTAATGTTGAAATATAATTCCAATATCAAAATGCAATATACCAAATGGACGGTATCGTATACCACATATGGTGATAAACATGTAAAAAAAAACTAGTAAATTAGCACAAAAATACAGATGGCAGTGATCATATAAACGCTACCTCAAAGGATTGGTCCCTCTATGAATGATAACACAGACGTGTTTATTCAATATAGGGTCAGGGTACCACAGTAAAATCTGCTATCCAACGGTTAGAGGGCCTACAGAGAGAGAGGGCGATATTTAATGAAGATCATGTCAAATTCGGATAATCATGTTAAAAATGTGACTAACAATAATTTTACGTCCACCTATAAACCTATGAAGAAATCAAATATTTGAATTTTAGTAGCATGGTAGCCGTCATCCAGAAGATGGTAAAGAGAGCGCGAGAGAAATGTAAGCGAGCAACGCGTGCAGTAGTGCCAGCAGACGGACCAGCGGGGCCAGAAGGCCTGGGGGCGTGGCCTCGGGGCCAGGCCGCGGGGCCACGGGGGCAGTTACCTTCAGGGGCACGGGCGGCACCTCCAGGTGGTAGCCGATCTCGCACAGCTTACGGAGTAAGTCGATTCCTGGAATCAACACAGTACAACATTACTATTGTCAATTTCAATTCATTTAAATTTAAAATAATAATCTAAAAAATAGAGAGCCAATTTACTGAACCTATTTTGTTTCATAATGAAGCAAGCTGTAATTGTATTTCATTCAATACTCAACTTATTTTACATCACTATGTAAAATATGTTGAGTGTCACTACACTGACAAATCACTAAGCTGTCACTTTGACAGATAGTAAATAATTCCCCGTTCCCGCAGTGCATCTTCCAGGCGTCTAACATGGGCTTCTGGTACTTTAAACTCTTTCGTCGACAATACTCGCCGATACACTTGACTACGTGAGCTAGTCTTATTTATAAAACACAATGCTATAGTTACAGCACTGACCTGATTCCCTGTTGTTACCGTAGCGCGTCTCCCAAGCGTCGAACAGACGGTTGTAGTACCGCGGGCCGGCGAGGTAGGGGAGGTACTTATGAGACTCTTTGTCGGGAAACACTCGCTCCATGTCTCGGGTCTGTGTGAACTCGTCTTCCGCCTGGACGAGGTGGCGCACGTCGTCTGGAGTCAGGGTGGATAGGATATCGCGGAGATACTGGAAAAATTTAAAATGTATTCTCTGTTTCTGATAACTACTAAAACTTATGACATGTGCAAAATTCTTTTAAGGGCTATTTATTTATATGCTTTATATGTAGCTGCTGTAGGATACATAAGCATTCTCCCATTAATTATTGTATTACAGAACTAGATTGATTAAACTACTTTCTATGTTAAATCTTTGTAAATACCAATTTTTACCTTTGTATAAAAAAAAACTTCAGTACTCTACTACTAGTGGTTAAGAATTGGATAAGGACAAAAATTTCAATTAGGGGATAATTATCTATTACAATTTAGTTGGAGTGAAAAATAAATGTTTTCTACTTTTCAATATTCGTTTGTATCGATATAAATAGCGTAACATATCGACAATTATCATCTTCTTCGACATTCGTTAGGTACATTGTAGGAGAGGAAACATGCCAGCCAATGACAGCCACATACAAGAGGACCAAAGTCTTATCTGAGGTTGTATGTGGATGCGATGCTACTTCAGATTTACAGTGGCATACTTGCAGGCCATGAACATCCACAGCCGATATGTTGCTACTCATAAGGACTAAGTAGCATTGCCTCTTGTCTAGTTTATGTGAAACACAACACTATGACTATGCCGCGGGCAATCCTTCGACCAATCAAACTCGTAGAAATTTGGGAATACGAAAATTTTCAATTTGGACAATTATTACAATCTTGTATAATAGTACAGTATATAGGTTCGTTAGAGTCCGTTTTAAATGCTTGAAACATAAATATTTATTATACTGTTTACATGAAACAATACCATGTTAGCAAGAATTCCTTACCATATCTCGATCTTCCATATTTGTGTAGATAATATGTTTATCTCTTTCTTCTTTTGACAAATATACTGTATATAATCTGTTGTCGTATGGTAGACCCGCCTGAAAATAAGTCGAATAAAGATTGATGTGGCATGAACAATTTTTATATAATAACGGAATAGAAAACGAGCACACAGACATCAATGTCGAGTGGCCACTGCAGCCCATGGACATCCACATTTAATGTCAACTAGTATCGAATACTACATTGAAGCTTAAAAAAAATACTCCAATTAATAATCACTTGTGAATTGAAAAAATAAATAGGATCTAATAGTATCAAAGTCGTATGGAACTGTACGAGGATGGGTTGCTACTACCAGGACTACGTTGGAATAGCCACTGGACTAGCCGCTGTCTAGTATATTCTGCCTAACAACACCCTTCCAATCGAACTGCGGCGGCCTCTCCGGCTGTGGTGCTGCCGCAGGTCAGTCGGCATGAGACTAGCACCATCAATGTTATTGATACAATAATATATGGTGGTATATAAAATAATTCTATGGTGGTAGAGTCTTACGTCGAAGACTCTCCTGCGGCGGCACCACCGCCGCACCTATTTATGCCGTAAAGCAGTGTGAGAACTGCTGTGTTTCGGTTTGAAGGGTGTGGTTAGGCAGAAGACACCCGACAAGAGGCATTCCAACTTAGTCCTCATGAGTAGCGACGCATCCACATACGACCTCAGATAGGACTCTCGTCCTAGTCGAGGTTTAATGTGGATGTTCATGGGCTTCAGTGACCGCTTAACATCAGGTGGCCTGCATACTCGTTTGCTATTGTATTGCCATAAAAAAATATATTGTCTAAAATGGTCAGGGCGCGACTGACCAGCTTGTTGGGCTTGTCCTTGGCCAGCAGGTCGAGGTTGGTGCGCAGTGGCACGTGGAACTGCGCGAGGTTGAGCACCGTGGCCACCAGCGGGCCCTTCACGTGGATGTCCAGCGGCGACGCGCTGTGCAGGCTGGGAGATATGTTCACCTGACGCATCATTTACAAAACATCACTTTTTGTAAAAAAAAAATACGCTGCACTCTCAGCCCCACAGTAGGTAGTAAACCTGTGTCGTGGGTACCATGGACACACACGGAAACAAGCACACAAACACTCAGACTAGGTATAGAAATCTAAATTCATCATTTAAATTTCCGCCCCACTGGGAATCGAACCCAGGACCCTCCAAACGGGACGGGACGTCCATTGAATCCATGTCGTAAATACAATTATTTTATATGACACCGGTCTTTTTGCATTGGATGTTAAAATGGAAACGTGAATGTGTGGAAGCGAATGGAAAACTCAATTCAAACACTGAATAAAATTATGCCTCGGAATTTTTCGCAATTGTTATTTTTAACAAATTGCTTACGATTAATACACGAGTAACAAGTAACAATGTTTACCATAAAATAGACAATGTTAGAATAGCAGTCTGCGATTTTTTACTTATGATACTAGCTTAAGTCTTATGCAATCGTTACTAAAATCGAACAAATCCATTAGTTTTTTTTTAATTCTATTCAATTAACTACTATTATTTTTAACCAAGCATTTTTACTAAACTTACTCCACAGTAATTTAATATTGAATCACCTAAAAATATATACTTATATATATACAATTTTTAACATACCTCCAACAACCACGGCTTCAGATCTTCGTCTAACAAAACATCGATTCCAAACAACTCGTAACAGTTATATCTTGAGGTGATATTGGCTTTAGTTAGAGAGCTGATGCTGGATTCGCCCGATATTATTGTCTTGATGACGAGATCCTTCATTGAGTTCCATAGGGCTTCTGTGTTTACACTCCTCTCAGTCTTTAGGTAGTGAAATAGGGTTTGTAGAGTCCTGGAAATTTATTTTAAAAAAAAAATTAAGAAAAAAAACAAAAATACTTTATTTATACAATGTTTTGAATATGACAAGTTATGGGATGTTCCCTGGTAAGTTTATAAAACCTGTGTTAGGAAAATCCCCTCTTCGCTCCATTTGTCTATTTGCGTATAAATTTGCTGTTAAATTTACATTAATTAATAGTTCCAGCTTTAAAATAATAGGAATATGGGAAAGCAATAAATAAGGATTTCGTTCAAAGTTATCGCAAAATTTAATTCTAATTACGTGCTGTGAAAGGTCCATTAAAATTGATCCACTAGTCACACACAAAATACTGCTTACAAAAGGAAAAAACAGACAAAAAGGAATAACTGCATTTATCAACCCATTATTAACCCACGAGATGAGGGTTTAGGCCGTAGTCCACCAAGTCAAGTGTTCATTGGCGGACTTCTCATACCTTTGAGATCTTTATGGAGTACTCTTAAGCATGCAGGTTTCCTTCAACGTTAAAACAAGCGATAAATACCTCGCATACGTTTCAAAATAACGGTGATGCATCCCACCGCGATCCACCGGAGCGGGAAGTCGACATTCTTTGAATCTTCAGCACTACTCTATCACTCGCTGACTTATCAATAGACCTATTGTCTATGGCAATTAATATGAATGAAATACATACGTAGTACACTCACCATTTATGACCCTCGCAGGCAGAGAAGTCTTCATTGGGCGTGTAGTTTTTAGATAGTCTATTGATTGAGTAATTTGTTAAATGCATATATCTGTCGTTTAGCGACGTTAGCTCGTCGTTGTATTTTACTGAAAATATTTTAATCAAAGTTACTTTGATGGTTCAGCCCTTTCGTTGAATATTAAGAGCTTCTTAAACGCAGCGGTGAAACATAATTTGGAAAAATAGATCACTCAGACGCGATCAGTATATATAACGCATCACATACAATTCTACAATGGAACAAGTCAAATGAGCTTTCCCTTCGTACAGCTTTGTTGACTACTTTGAACTTCGTCTTTTCTATCATGACTACCTTCTATCTATCTATCCATTCATCCATCAGTCTTTGGAGACGCACTGCTGGACATTGGCCAACAGGCTTTAGCGCCACTCCATTGTCCATTCTATACAATATCGAATCTAGAAATACAATAATGATTAAAGATCAAATATACTGATATTGGGTTACACATAACATTCGAATTGCAATTCGAACAAATCGAGTAAACATCTGTATCGATTGGTACATGTAACTCAATATCGGAATACTTGTCGCTTAGTCATTATTACTTTTCTAACGTCGATTTTTTTATTTACATATGAACAGAATAGCAAACGAGCTTGCACGCCACTTGATGCAAATAGTCACTGCAGCCCATGGACATCCATGCCAAACCTCAACTAGAACGGAAGTCCTATCAGAGGTTATATGCGTTGCTTCTCCTGAGGATTAAGTAGGAATGCCTCCAGTCAGGTGTCTTCTGCCTAACTACACCCTTCAAACCGAAACACAGCAGTTCTCGCACTGCTGCTTTACGGCAGAAAAATGTGCAGCGGTGGCGCCGCCACAGAGACTCTACTACCATCGGATATTTTCGGAACTAACAAATGAATACGATCCTCACCGGAAGCGAACCTCGCCAGTCCGTCCTTGTATAGATATATTCTCAACGGATGCACGGAAGTGACGAGCACGTACAACCGCATGTCGAACTTATTGCCGTTGATGAGGTAAGGCTTGGCCACGTAGCGTTGCACCACCACCGGCCGCTTCTTAGGTATCTGTGTCCACTGTGACACTACTTTGATTCCCGTGCCTCGCGCTGACGCCGGCTGAAATTTATTCGTAAATTGTTGTTTTTCTACAATTTGTGAAATATGATCCTTCTAAGTCAGAAACGTTTTTATGCTATGCAGCTATGTTACCGCGTTCGTTTAAGTGGACTCTTACTTTTGCCACAGAACTACACCTAAATGCACTTTTCAATTTACGAGATGCATTAGCTAGAAAGTACTGAAAAATGTCGTTCATTTACTCAAGCAGAGGATGCAAGCCACCAGATATTAAATAATCACTGTAGCCTTTGGACATTCCTACATCCAACGTCAAGTAGATCCGATATATTATCCGAGGTTGCATGTGGTTGCGTTGCTGCTGGAGCTGTCCATTGTGGTCTACATACACACCACTTTAAAACGAAAAACAGCATTGCTCACACTGCTGGTTTACGGCAGAATCAGGTGCACGCCACCTAATGTTTAGTGGTCCCTGCAGCCCATGTACATCCATACCAAACCTCATCTAGAACTGAAGTCCTATCTGAGGTTGTATGTGGATGCGTTGCTGCTCTTGAGGACTGAGTTGAAATGCCTCCTGTCCGGTGACTTCTGCCTAACAACGCCCTTCAAACCGAAACACAGCAGTGCTCACACTACTGATATACAGCAGAATCAGTGGTGATGCCATAATAAAACCGTGGTGATACCACCATAAAATCCTATGTATTAAAAAACAAAATAAACTGCATCACTGGTTACAGGAAGCCCACATCCGTTGAAATTAAATCAATCTATCAAAAATTTAAATTAATACCAATCCTCTCAATATCAATATACATAAAACACAACGCTTACCGGTTTAATAATCCACCTCTCGTTATTAGCGGCATACTTCTCCCAATCATGCTTCAGCATCTTCAGATCATGAGGCAGCACGTACGTCTTGGGCATGATCCCAAACTCGCTGACTCCGTACCTGGCGGCGAGTTTCTGCAGATTCCTCCACAAGCGATCCTTGCGCCCTATCTGGAACGAACCTGGGAAGTGGTTCATCTTCTGCCCGTCCTTGATGGCCCTGAACATTAGCGACTTCATGTGCTTGCCCCATATGCCTATCCATTCTACTGTCTCTGCAAAGAAATATGAGGAATATTAATTATATGCCACTGGACGCAGACCCTAGACAAGCGGCAAACGCTTTAACGTAGTGATCTTGAATTGGTGAGTATGGCAATCATTGTACGATTATTCACTACCAATCGTGAGTGATGAGCCTAGTGGTTAAGCATCTCGACCCTGCTACGGTGGGTCGAGGTTGAAATCCCAGCACGAAATAGTATCTATTCAAAATTTTCTAAATTATATGCGTACTATGAATTAATTATCACTCGCTTTAACGGTGAAGGAGAACATCGTGAGGAAACCCGCACGCCTGAGATTTCTCCACAGCATTCTCAAAGGCATATGAAATCTGCTAATTCTCACTTGGCCAGCTTGGTGGACTATAACCTAAACTCTCTCATCTATGAGAAAACCCAGCAGTGGGGCAACAATGAGTTGATGATGATACAATTACTATATTGAAATGAGTGTTAGATAAAGAGTGAGTGCCAGCCTAGTGCTTAAGAATTTCGACCTCGATATAATTGTACAGTATTTATTTATTTAAGTTTATCTGTATTAGTATTCATTAAATAGTACTGCCTTTATATACTTTGTTTTGATTGCATATTTACTATTTTTACATATAATCAGCTAAAAATGATATGCATACCTTCCTGCGGACACTCGGCAGTATCGCACTCGCTCTTAACTAATCTAAACCCAGAATTGATGAGAGTCTTCTTAACAACTATTGGCGTTATGGTAGTAAGCTTCCACTTAAGGTGTTTCTGAATAGCTGGCGGTATCTTCAGTGTTGTGGACTCTTCGTGACCCACGAATTTGAGGTACGGCGGCACGCGAGGGAAGAGAGACGGTCGGAGGCAGTTGCTGACTGGTTCTGGCAAACTTAACGGCGAATCTGAAATAAGAGCGATACTTAAAGAGCTATATGGAGTTGCTTATGGACTTCATACAAAGGCGAAGGTAAATAGGCGACGTTGACTACATAGCATCAGGGCCAACTGCCATTTGATGGAATTATAGAAACAAGTCCGCCAATCCGCACTTGGCCAACGTGAACTATGGCCAAAACTCTCATATCTGAGAGAAGACTCGTACCCGGAAGGCTGCAGACAGTGGGCAGTAGAAATTACAATCTAATTAATCAATTAGCCATATTATTAATTATGTAAAAATGCTATTAAAAACTACCGTATTACTTGCGCAAGACAAATACTTTCTTGTAAGTAACAATGAAATTAAATAAGTATACAAAATAAAGGCCCGAAGTGATTAAATACTCGCTACTTATGATCGCTACGGTTATACCCAAAAGTATTACGGAATTTCTGTAATGAAAGACGCATAGCTTAGTTTTTGTCAACTATTATAAACAAATAAAAAGCAAAGTTACATAGATATAAAATGGTTTTACAAACAATAACATTTTTTATTAAGGTCTAAAGTATAAGTAAATAAAACGAAGTTGGTACAGTATTACGACGAAAGTTACGTGTATACGAGCCTCTCGATGATTTCGTATACGGTTTAGTTTACGAGTAGGGATATAAGAAACCCAATAAAGAAGGCGAAGTTTGTAATATACGATACTGGAAGAATACACTCACACTGCTGCTTTATGGCATAAATAGGTTTTTAATAGAATAGCAAACGAGCATGCAGGCCACCTGATGTTAAGTGATCACTGCAGCCCCTGGACATCCACATCAAACCTTGACTGGAACGAAAGTCCTATCTGAGGTCGAATGTAGATGCGTTGCTACTCATGAGGACTAAGTTTAAATGTCCGGTGTCTTCTGCCTAACCACACCCTTCAAACCGAAACACAGCTGTTCTCACACTGAGAGTTACACTTGAGATCTAAGTTGGAATGCCGGATGCATTCAGTCCAGTGTTCTCCTATTCTGCCTAACCGCACCCTTCAGTCAGAAACACAGCAGTTCTCGCACTGCTGCTTTACGGCACAAATAGGTGCAGGGGTGCCGCCGCCGCAGGAGTGCCCTCAACTTGGTCCTTATGAATAGCAACGCATCTACATACGACCTCAGATAAAACTTTCGTCCCAGTCGAGGTTTGATGTGGATGTCCAGGGGCTGCAGTGAACACTTAACAACAGGTGGCCTCGCTTGCTATTCTACACCATCATACGTTTGTTTAATTTTTGATTCCTCCCTTCACCCCTCATCCATCGACACCCCGCCCAAAAGCTCAACTTTTACCGCAATACTGTACGTGTTTGCAATTAATCTAAGCAAAACGAACGATTAAAGTAACAAAGTCGATGCAACGAATACGAGTTAATTATAATGAGACCTTTGCGTGTCGGTAGCGATTTGAACGGGTTGGTTGTGTGTAACGCGGTCAGAAATAGTTGGTCCTTGTTTGATTTCTCTGCAAATGAAATGAAAATGAAAATGTTTTTATTTGTATCCAACATCGTACAAAAATAACCATTTTTGAGACATCCTTTTAAGTAAAAAATTACCTGTGCCAGGGTGCCTCGCTCTTCCATATCAAAGTATAAATAATAAAAAATAAGTTGGTAACCTATATAATGTCTACACATTAATAATAATATAACACAGATATACACACAGGTATCAGATAGATATCTGTTTATCTTAAAGAAACTAATGTATACATGTTTTTATGTGTTCTAGTGTGCGTTCATGTTCATGCGTGTGGGCAAATAACATTCGATATTCAAATAAGCTGTCAGAAAATTGTTTACAGTGAGTTATACCACTGTGGTAAAGAAACGGTGGGTCAGAGTTCGAATGCCAGCAAGAATTTCTGATTATTCTAAATTAAGTACGTATTAAAAAGAGAATTCCACATCAGAATGCTCTCGAAGGCATATGAAGTCCATCAATCATCATGATGAAGTGTGGCCTCTTTTCTGCGAGAGGAAACAAGTGCCCTGTGGGACAGTAACGAGTTGATGATGAAATCAGTATTGATTTATCAAGAGGGTTTAGGCCATAGTCCACCAGGCTGGCCAAGTGCGAACTACAAATGCCTTTAAAAACATTATGGACAATGGGCGTGCAAGATTCGGTGCTAAAGATAATTCTTTTGGAAACACAGCCGAATTAAAGGGGTATAAACAGGATAGCAAGTTCTATGATTGTGATGGAATGAAATTTGGTATTTACGTAGACAATAAAAAACCGTAGGGATGAATTAGGGTGGTCCAAATAGGATTTCAAATAAATAATAACGCTAAGTAAATAAATAATACACAGTACGTTTTAACCTATGTCGTGGGTGCCATGGACACACAGAAACAAGCACACAAACATCCAGACCAGGTAAAGAAATCTAAATTCATCATTCAAATTTCTGCCCCGCTGGGAATCGAACCCAGGACCCTACGACCGGCAGTCCGCGCG
>DWKW01000474.1:0-16619 GCA_018250115.1 Doberes anticus | reverse complement strand
CCATGGGCTGCAGAAACCACTTAACATCAGGTTTCATGCTCGTTTGCTACTAAAACTACTAGAAGTGTCCGAATAAAGCCGCAAGACCCGCATTTTAATTCACACCCTAACGTAATACAATAAGAGTCATGAATGTTTCATGAGACAGTAGAACGGGAGATTCGAGAGGTTTTTTCCATAGCCAAGTGCAACACAAAGGTCAGGGGACTTAAATTAAATTAGACTATAAATAATTTGTAGAAGAATCCGACATCGGACGGACGGCTTGACGGTCCATCTAGAGATATGATCGGTGACCCGCTGGTCCAACTTCACCTCCTAATCTCCACGATTCCATCTCCTAATACCTCGTCTTGTTTCGTTATCGAACAAAAAACATGTAATGCTTTTAATTAGATTAAATTGATTTATACTATATCGATCGGTCGTGGCGATAAGTCGCATGGCGAAGGTAATTAATCTCTGCAAATAACGTCCGTAACGAACGATCGCTGGTGTATTGTTTCTATAAAAAATCGTAGGGATGATGAGATTTGAATTCTCATTTATCTTGTTTATTATCTCACAATCTTAAATGAGCTCGATTCGTTCGAGTGTAACGTGAACATAAATTGATAATGAATTTTGGTGGCTGTGTACTTTTTACATCGAAGCGAAGTAACAAAGCAAAAATAAGTAGGAGAAAATATCAAATTCGCATTACCTGTGAGATAATTAACAACGATTTTTTAAATAAACCGTGTCGGCGCGGAGGAGGTGTGTCGGCGCCGACAAAGCAAATGAACAACCTCATCTAGTCTTTTACGGTATGGAACATTACTTCATGGAGTTGGTAATTTCAGAGATGTTTACTAACTTTTTACTAACCTGTTGAACTCGTGAATCGTTTGTAGCAAACTGTAACTGTTGGTGGCGGAAATGAGAACGGCTGTCGAAGTTTTACGAAGATGAGAACTTTTACTTCCAAATGGAATTTATTTACCTTCACATATAAAGAATTTTAAAGTAATACATTGATGGTCGAGCGAGCCTTCGACGTAAGACTTTACCACAAAAAATAGTGCCACATTTCTGCAGTAAAGGAGCAATGTGAGAACTGCTTTGTTCCGGCTTGAACGGCATGGATAGGGAATAGACACTAGACAGGAGGCATTCTAACTTAGTCCTTAGGAGTAGCAACGCATCCATTTACAACTTTCGCCCTGGTTAAGGTTTGATGTGGATGTCTATGGGCTGCAGTGATCACTTAACATCAAGTAGTCTGCGCGTTTACTATACCGTTAACATAAAAAATCTACCACCATCAAAGTAGCCGAATACACGAATATGTATATCACGCATTTAAAGAGAAACATAATAATGTAGGTAAAAATAACATGACAATTTGGACAAAACTGAGCGTAGATAAAAAAAACAATAGAGTGGTATCCTCTATTGAAGCAGTTTCGTATGTTTGACGAAACAATACGACACGTCTTGCAACCCTCGATCGTGATCCATAAAGCGCGAGCTTAGCTAATGAAATATAAAAAAATACAAGTACACCTTTACAAACTTACCTTATAAATCATAAATAGCATACTGCTGTAAAATAAACCCAATATACATTGGCTTAAGAATTACAGTTATTTGGCTGAGTGTAAAAGCATGTGGCTGGTTGATCTACCTGCGCTTGCAGTATTGTCTACCTAGTCTTCGCTGAATGCAAACTGCACCCGGCGATGCGTGTTAGGGCTGCCAATTATAACAGTGATTGAGCCAAATCAAAATGGTCTGGTGGCTATAGCTTACGGTAGCAGCAAGGATATCGTGTAAAATGTTTGCTAGTGTGATTACAGATTTACAAATATGCATGATTATTTTCAACGTCGTAAACGGTAGTCCAGTCTAGTATTAAATAAATGTAAATATACTGAAAAAAGTACTATTATTATCCTAAGTCATTGCCCTCAAACGAAGAAGGCCACAAAAAATATTTTTGTGTTTTTTCAGGATATGTATTATACTATTTCAAATGGCTAATAAACTACATTAGAGTCTACAATAAAAGTATCAATAATAAGTATTTTACTAGGCGAGTAAACAACATCTTATTTTATAGATAAATAAGGCCTTATCAAAATTCGTAACCGTCCATAAAAATGGTCTTAATGACCAAGAAAACTCCAATTTTGCCTAAAACAAATGAATAATAAAAAATAAATGTACAGTTACGGTACCAATTTATATTGAACTTAACTAAAATCGTTTAGATCGCACCCCTGTTGAAGTTCATACTTTTCTAACAAAAGATCTCATAATTATTATTTTTCATCTGCTACGTTTTTGTCACAGTTATCAATCAACGTAAGGGCCCCTGTTTTGTTTCTTTCTTTCATGCACTAATAGTGATATATTCGTCCCTTTCTTTCGCCGTACAGTGTAATTATAGGAACACCTGGGCGCAAAAGAATGTCGCACAAAGAGACAAGTAATGACGATCCGAATCTAAGATCGGGATATTTTGTTACCGAGAAAGCCTTTTGCTTCATTAATTATGAAACACAATACTCTTTTCAATTTTTGTAAAATTATGTTCGTTGAATGCTGTCATATTATTTGATAAATCGCCGGGTCGGGACTCCCGTTTGAAAAAATGTTCTTACGGTACATTTGTTTCGCTTTCCGTAAATGTTTTGTGGACGCTACTGTTTTGACTTCTAAGAAAGGTTAAACTCGCTTAAAAATAAAGCATTGGATAAGAGGTGTACAATTCTGATAACGCGACAACAGCTCTTTGTTTGAAAAATAAAAACTTTTTGAAATTAACGACAACACCATTGAAAAGTTCATATTTGTCTTGAGAACCTTAAAAAACTCTGCTTACTTGCTTAATACATTGCCTAAAAAGCTTCCATTCAAACTGCAAACTGCAATTAAATTATAAATATGTAATTATAAATAATTTTATAACTCTTACCTATTACAATTTAAATTCATTTGTGGACTTGTACTAAGTCGTGAAATGTTTGAAATGATGTTTATATATTTATTTCTGTGTCTTTTAAGAATTTTGGAAACGATTAGTTCTAACATAAACGTAATAAGGACAAAAAAACTGTCGTTCATTCTGTTAAGCGAAACTTATTGAACGTTGCCTGTTAACAACTAGAAATTCAATACAACAGATTATAAATAAATTTAAATTAAAACTAATGGACCTCCCTATAATTTTGTACTTTACGTTTACTTCCATTACGATTACGAAGATTTAGCAGCTCTCCGAAGCCGTAAGATGACGTGTTGCAGTTCGTGGCTTGTCGTTAATGAAGAAATATAGCGAGCTTGTGATAAGTCGCGCGATAGTACCGCCCCGGGCACCTCGCCAATATTAATTATACTGAATGTACTAAAAACTGCTCTAAGGCAGCCCTTATCTGATAAATGGTGAGAGGAAATGAATGTGCGCAATTTTTTATATCTGAACGCTTAAAGAGAAATTTGGTTTGGAGAACGATACGTAGCGCTGGCGTGTTTGTAATTTAAATACGTAGGTGCATTTAAAGTTTAATCAGTATTGACTTTACTACATTCACTGTGTACGCGATATCAGTACAAAAATGTGGTAATATAAATAAAAAATACACACATTTTATTCCCGAAAAGTATTTGTGAAAATTAAAGGTTGAGGCATCTCGGCGCAAAAAAAACATATTTCCTAATATGTATTACGTATCTTATAGGACGATGGAATAAATATTCTCGCAAGAGTAAAGTGGCTTATAAGTTTTAAATTGGTTATAGGATAGTGGGCTTTCGTTCCAGGCGATAAAGCTTATTTTGAAAGGAGTATGGAGGTGATGAAATTTCGGTGTATTAAATTGAAACTATATCGGCGGTCAGCAAATCCTGGCAGTGTTTGTTTAGGGCGCGGCCACCCTAAAATATTTATTTTATCTCGGTTTGCCGAAGTCGCGTCAATAGTTTGTTTCCATTTTTACCCCGAGTTAAAAGATAGGATGGATATTCGTTATAATTTATAAGAAAGTTTATTGGACGAGATGTTTGCATTAGTGATGGGCGAAGAACCTTGTGAATTCGAATTGTTCATTATTCGGATTCATTTACTTCGTCCAAGAATATAAGCCAAATATGAGAATAGATAATTAACATATGAATGTAAAAAAAATCTGCGTCTACATGTGAAACCAACCAATCCTGGTTTATCCTTCCTGGTCCTTGGTTATCCTGACGGATATTTAAACATTAGCCATTGGACATTAAATACACCACCGTAACACAAACAATACGTAAGGTAGTACAAAATAATAAAATTAATAATATTGTTCTGAAGTATTTCGATAGATTAAGAAGTCAGATTTTTTAAGATCAGTTTCTCACCAAACTGCATCGGAGCAGCGTAAAGAATGATACTACGTAGGTACTAATTTTGTAATACTGTCCATAGTCTTTTTGAAATGTTTTTTTTACTGCGAAACATACCTGATTGGATGCTGATTGATTTATTTCATAAAAACACTTTATGAAATATATTCGATTATTAATTTTTCACCAACCGCCCATCACTAGTTTGCAAGTCCATCGGACCAGAGACGTAATACCGACATCTTCTGAGCAGGCTTATCTAAACCAAATACCTTCGCGGAATTAACTTTAGGTGTCTATTGGTTTTCGAACCTTTACGATTCTAATATCCTGTTTGCACTATGCTAAGACAAACGTCGAGAACGTCCATCTATTTGTGTTTATTATCTATTTTTTAGGAAGATAAGGTATCCATCAATAGTTATTTAAATAAAAAGAAAAACAAATTTAAAATTACGTCTTCATTTTCTAACTATGGTGAAGTTCTTTGTGTTCATCATCGAATTAACGAAAAGAAAAAAAACAATAATTGTAGTAATACACGTATGTATGTAAAGAAGATTTCTTAGTTTTAGATTTTAGATTTAGATAGCTTTAGTCGCAGGCATCATCAGCTAGTAATAAATATACAAAATAGTATAGTGACGTATTGACAGATAAGCTGATATGAGACAACGCTGAGTCTTAACAGTTACCTATCTACAGCGTTTACCGTGGACCCAGATATTTAAAATTGTTTAAGTACCCTTAGGGTGTACTAAAGATTTTTGAATTACCAGCATATCAGCCGTAAAGCAGCAGTGTAAGAACTGCTGTGTATCGGTTTATAGGGTGTCGTTAGGCAGAAGATACTTGACAGCAGGTATTCCAAAGTAGTCCACACAAATTACATCCTCATATAGGCCTTCCGTCTTAAAGTTTAATGTGGATGTTCATGGGCTGCAGTGACAACAAAAGGTGACCTGCATGCTCATTTGCCATTCTGTTACCTAATACAAAAAAGTCTTACGAACATTATTATGCATCCATCTCCTTATTTAAAACAATATGTTTACTTATGTTTGTTCTCACATTGCTGCTTTACCTAAGACAGAAATAGGTGCACGTATGTGTAGATGCAGGTAGGTAGCTCTCCCACCATCGGTATTATTTACTACATTTTATTAATTTATTCACTTATGTATATTGACGGAATAGCAAACGAGTATGCAGGTCACCTGATGTAAAATGGTCACTGCAGCCCGTGGACATCCACATCAAATCTCAAGTAGAACAGAAGTCCTATCTTAGGCTGTGTGTATGCGTTGCTACTCCTGAGGACTAATTTAGAATGCCTTCTGTCCAGTATATTATGCCTTACTACACCTTTCAAGTAGTCGGACAATAATTGGTTGGTGATGATAATTTTATATAGTTTTGCCAATCGTCTTTCGATTAATCCATATCAAGACAATAAAAACTCATTTTCTTATCGATGTTTTTAACATCATTCGTTTAAAGCACAATTTGGATTATCACCAGCGACAATGCTAGGCTTACCTCAACAATAGTAGAGTTCTTCAAAGTTAAATGAAGAACCATGCAGTCGGAACATCTTTCGCGGAACGCGCTTACAAAGTTAAAATAAGCAAAACTTATACAACTTTAAAAATCGAATAAAGTTCTTTTTGCCTGCAGTGTAAAGACGAAGATGGAATCGTAAAGTTGTTTTACAAATGTAAGAGTATGTTCGTTATTTTTGCTCACCAAAATTGCTACCTGAAGGCATTGTCTACGTGCAATCACTGTGGTTCTGGCGAAGGAACGTAATCCCTTAACAAACGGCACTATTTATTTTAGGGCCGTGACGTAAACCAGCTATTGTTTTTTTGGATTAGTGCTTTTTTTTTAAACATGACAAAAACTACCTTTGTCTGTGGCATTTTGCCGATGATCCCACCTGGCTATTGAACATAGTTGCGAAAGTTATCTTAGAATTTGGCACGCGAACTTATAAATTTTGCACCATATTTACCATATAAATCTTATAAAAAAGAATAATTAGTTAGTGTATAAAGTATTCGTTATTCGTTATGCCTTTACTTATTTTAAACGTTGTAGAAACCTTTATACGTTCAGTTCCACTCAGTTACGGTGGTAAAGTTTAATGTTGAAAGACTTGCCTGAGGCGGTACCAACGCTGCACATATGTATATCTGCTGTAAAACAGTCGTATTCGCACTGTTATGTTTCGCTCTGAAGGGTTTGGTTGGACGAAGTGCATTGCCTCCTACATTCGAAATTAGGAGGAATAGCATACGCATTCACGCAAAACCTCCGACAGGATATTGGTCATATTTGAAATTGGATGTGGATATTCATGGGTTGAAGTCCACATAACGCCAGATGGATTGCATGTTAGTTTACTACTATTAATTTTTTTTTTTTTAATACGGGGCCAAAACCAATGTACTTATGCACCACATTTTTCTACAAACCTAGGTGAAGAGGAATGGATAATTCACAATAAAATTCTTAAGCGCAGATCGCCGTAATTGTGTATGAAAAATTCAAAGCAATACACGCGGACAAGCGTGTAATGTCTTTGATATCTGATCGACTCATGTTTTGTCATAGCTGTCGGTTGCAACAGCTGTCCTGAACACACCGCATTTCTAATAATTCCGCCTTTGCCATTATATACGATCGCTACTTGAAGTTACTCATACTTTAGTTATTTTTGATGTTGGTAAAGTCTTATGTCGAAGACTCGCCGTAAACCAGCAACCAGCAGTGTGAGAACTGCTGTGTTTCGGTGTAAGAGTGTAGTTAGGCAGAAGACAGTAGACGGGAGGCATTCCAACGTAGTACTCAGGAGTAGCAACGCATCCACACACAGGCGCAGGCCGCAGGGAAATGTTCGACATAAGACTACCACCATCAAAAGAATTGGTAAGAAAGATGGATTCGCGTATATAAAGAAGGAAAAGATTAGCGATAAAGAAAGATTCGCGTTAGTAATTTTTATCTACACGGTAGATAATCGATTACGATAGTTTATCTAACGTGGTGGAAAAAAATGATAAATAACTTTCATCATATTTCTTATAAGTTAATTGTATCATATTCACATTTGAATAATCTTCACTCAATTTAGAAATTTTCAAAGTACAGGTCAAAAGTCAAAGTATATATCTATAATATATCTCTTATTTGCAAAAAAAGACATGGAACTTTGAGAAGTTACTTACGCTGGATGCTAATTAAATAAACTTATTTGTCTTAAATTGGATATAAAGGAATGACAAATCTTTATCTATTATATTCTGTTATTTTTTTCGAACGCTCTGGCTTCATTTTGGCCGATCCAGTCCTTTGTCGTTTTCATGTATTCGCAAATTGTCAGCGATCACTGAGGCTCGGTGCTATACTCGTGTGTAGTATGTATGTAGGTACATACGCGTCGTACGATCGCTTCTCACCCTAATTTTTTTTGCCTCGAAAGAGATTATGTCCTCCATACACATAATCTCTTATTTTTAGATTATTTTATTTTCGTTAGTTAACAAAATATATCATGGCAGAAATATTTTCTTAATTAGGGTAATCATATCATATACCCTTGATTGCACCACCACCATCTATTTCTGCCGTAAAGCTGAGAACTGCTGTATGAGCCGTATGAGAACTGCTGTATTTCGGTTTGAAGGGTGCAGCTAGGCAGAAGACACTGGACATGAGGTATGACAACTTAGTCTACTCTAGAAAGGTAACTACATACAACCTCGGATAGGATTTCGGTCCTAGTTGGGGTTTGCTGTGGATGTCCAAGGGCTGCAGTGACTATTTAACATTCGATGGCCTGCACGCTCGTTTGTTTATCTGTTGTTATAAAAAAAAATATTGGCATAAACTAAACTTACCCTTATCAGCATTAAATTGTCGTCAAACGTCTTGTGCAAGCATAAAAAAATTAAAATACATCATTTTAAGAAAGAGAGTAAAACGTACCCACATATACATATTTATATTCAAGTTTGAAATATACGGTAGGTATCTATAGGTACCATTTGTGTCGGAATTCAAATCGGCCAGTTAGGTCTGTGGTCACTTAGCGGACTCTACATAGAATGGGATAGACCGCAATAACCGTTTCACGTTATTGTTGTTTAGAAATGTTAGAAATTCTTGCAATATTCAGTCCTGGTGGCCATTGTGGCTATGGTTGAAAAATTAAAGGAATTAACGTTAATTTACTTATTTATATTATGCTTATTGTCTATTTCTTTTTGGTATACACGAGCCTTGCGTCTGCTGCACTACCACCGTTTCACTTATTTCTGCCTTAAAGCAGCAGCGTGAGCATTGTTGTGTTTCGGTTTGAAGGGTGTGGACAAAAGGAATACACTGGACAGGGCAATGCATCCACGTATTACCGCAAATAGGACTTAGTCTTATTTAGGGTTGAACGTGGATATTCATGCGCTGCAACGACCTCTTAAAATCAAGTGGTTTTCATAGTCGTATGCTATTCCGTTAATATAAGAATTGCATTTATATTAGGCAAACAAAGACACAAGGATCAGTCCACAGGGAGTGGAATGGATTTGTGGCTAGGCTCCACTGTCCTAGTGGAGCCTAGCCACAAATCATTATATATTATACAGTCATGTTGGAGATTAGAAACAGACGTTGACGGTCTGCAGTAATCATTGAAGCTCAAGTGGCTTGAAAATATATTTATATAGCGAAAATATAGCGTATACAATTTTCACATATTTTTAAGAAACAAAGTAAAATGTACATACATAGTTATATTTGTTTTCAAGGTTGAATCCTACACCAGTTCTTAAGAGAATCATTACGTGGGTCAAGATTTATTACTTGTTGTAGATAAGCTACGTAAGAAAAAAACTTTTTAAATCGTAATAAAAGGAACGAAGAAATAAAAGTGTATTATTTCATATCTACATTTTTAACATCTGTCCGTAAAGAGTTGAAGAAGTATGTAATGGTAGTAATAAAATATAATGTACAAAATCGAAGCATGAATTGCAAAATGATAACTGATCAAGATCGCCTCCGAACGAAAGAACTCGGGCATCGTTTGTGAAATAATTAATGGAGGCATTTTTTTTCAATAGTCGCCTTCTTAAGTAAAAAATATTGGTATCGTCCATTGATACATTCATTGTCCGCCCGCCCCACGTCACCCCACCTGTAGTGAATGGTCTCCTGCTCACAATGAAAAATGTTTTTTTTTGCCAATTTTTTCTCCCCATAGTCCTTTTGTCAGTGGCTACACTATATTTCACCTGGAACAATTATCATTGTCTTTGCCACCTTCGAAATGCGGTTACATAGAGTTCACGAATACAATTTGTGTCTTTTCAGATTTTTGTTCTGCTTGCCTTTTACGCGTTTCTTTCAGACAAAAGAAAAAACTATTTTATGCAAATTTTGTTATTTAATACATATAGTATACTGATTTAGATTATACAAAAAATAATGATTATGATAAATTTACATAATTTAAAAAAGGTACCATCAATTAACTTAATGAATAATAATGAAGCGAAATTTTGTCAGTCAGGTAAACTTTCTTTTTAACAATCTAATTCATTCTAATCATGAATAATGATACTCTGTGACACTAAGAAGTGACATAGATTTAACGGAGTCCATGCAAAATGATTTTGTTAACGCTAAACATATTGCACTAACGTTCATTTAAATTTTCTATAGCAAGTAATAACTATTACTTCGAATTTACTCCACCCCGCATTGTAAAGCCTTACGACATATCAAATTTGCCCCAATAAAAGAGTTGAAACCAATTGATTTATTACTAATATAGCGATCATTAAATCGAAAAATATCAGGATTTAGAATCGATTTAATTTAGACTGGAATTTACGACAAGTAATAAATTATATCGACACGCATCGACAACACGTCCGTTTTTGTCGCAATTTTTTAAACCATCAAAAATCCTAATATTCAGTTGCGTTGAAAACGAAGTTTAAACATACTGCCGTCTCTTTTTAGCAGTACAGTTACTGTTCTATAAAATTAGTTGGAATTGAAATAGCAACAAAAAAATGCGCATGCGTTACAAATTTCATTAAACAAGCAAATAAATTGCAGGCCGATAATGCACCATTGTTAGTGGGTGGATAATGTTGATTTATATGAATATTCATATCGTTTTTCAATTTTAATGTATGGTGCTTGAAATTTATTTGATAGTGAAATATGTTTTTTACGTCGTGCGTTAAAGTAATATAAAATCCTTCGACATTACTCGTTATGTCGTTAAGCCAACTAGACGCATGGCGTTTTCGGGACTACGTATTATTTTTAGCAGACAATGAAAATTATGTATGTAGCGATTAAAACGATCAGTAAATCTTAATTTTTAATACATTGTAATCGTAAATGAATAGAAAATTAATAATGTTAAAAACGTGCATTGATTCAGTGTTAGCCCGTTAGTTAACAATCTCGACCTTCCGCTACGGCGGGTCGGGGATCAAATCCCGGTGCACATCTCAATTTTTTCGAAATTATAATTTATTATTATTTCTTAATTATGCGCGTATTATAAAAAATAATCATCACTCGCATTTACGTCTTGCTGTTACATCTTGAAGAAACCTGCATGATTAAGAGTTCTCCATTATGTCCTCAAAAGCATGTGGAGTCCTAAACCCTCTCATCTCTGTGTGAAGGACCTTTGCCCAGTAGTGAGACAATAATAGTGAGAGTAATTATGTCGATGCATTGACTACTGTATAATCTGTATAATAATAAACAATTTTTTATATTGCAACATTTTTTATGAAACGATGAAAGTTTGTCTCTTTTATTTATGTACGTCTCAAATGTTTTCTAAAAACGAATGTAAAACAAATATTAAATGTTGAGAACCGCAAACCGTAAACCGTAAAATAGTAGTTTTCGTGCCGTAACACGGCTTAATTTCTTGCAATTCTAAATGACTTGAAAATATTTCTTTACAAAATTCCTTACAGATTTCTTTTAAATGAGAATGTGAGACAGTGTTATAAATATTTCAGACCTGTGGTCTTACATTTTTCTACAAGACTTTAAAAGTTTTAGATCAATTTCATATCGAATGTAGAGACGGTGCAGTGTTACAATGTTATTTTTGCAGTTGTAATCGATTAATTTGAATCTTACTGTATGAAAAATAAGGATCAAATTCGTTAAGTGAGCAAACGGTTGGATGCGCCGTGCACCGCCGTGTGTCATGTCTAGAAACGATTCGTCGCTGAACAAACAAGCTTTTTAAATGCTACCTAACTTGTCTTTTTTATATCGCCATTTGAATATTTCCATCGTTTCAGAAAGGTTCGTGACACGACGCGGCACCGGCATCACGTGAGAGATATTTATAAAAGAAAAGCGGTGTATCGGCGATATAGCGTTATTTCCAATTTAATGATTGCTAATACCAAATCGGGCCCGTCGGCACGTCAGACGATCATCGTTTATTATCCTTTCGTACCGCCGAATCGTTTGATTGATAGGCACAAGCGGTCATAATGCCTAATTCTAATCACTTGCTTAGCGTACCTTGAAGTAATTACCAGCAACTTTTGTCAAATATTAACAGTTTCAACGACGAAAACACGAACCCGTATCAATTACTCGAACAATGTTCATAATATCCATGTCACCATGATTACAAACACTTAAAAAAGAACAATAAACCACCCCTTAGCTATAAACAAGGAGCTTCTGAAATGCTTAACCACAACCACTAAATAAAGCCATATCGCACGCCATAAACAGTCTGGAAAAAAAATGTTGAAAAAACTTCATCAACAAAAGTGACGAAGAAAAAAAGTCCCCGCGATCACATGCAAATGTCACCACGCGACTCCGCTCATTACCGCGCCATAAAACCATAACAGCTCTCATTACGAGCGCAATTAAAAAAAAAACTCCGTCAATCCCTACACTCGGCAAGTGTGACGAAAACCGCTTACGGTGCACCCACTAGTTTATTCCGTACAAAAAAAAAACTTTAAAAAACGAGGGCGCCATCGTCTTATGCAAAAAAGTTCTTATATATTCACCCCTCGCGAATTCTTTTTTTAATGAGCACTCGTAGTTTTTTTACCCAGTTGTTTTGACGGATTGCAATCTAGCCACTAATTGCTTTTTCCTCCTTGGGGTGAGAGTTTGCCTCGCGAAATTACATTTTATTAATTGAATAATATTAATGATACTTCCTTCGGGCGATCAATCTTTAATGACGTTTTTATTCGTCGTCACTCTCGTGACGGGACTCGTCTCCTCGAAGCACTCCGAGTAGCTTTTTTTCTAACGACCACGATCGATGTTAATTACGTATCTAATGGCTCCCGTGATACACTTCCATTAATAATATGTCGGACGACATCGTCCGCTCTACCAAGATTTAATAACTACACATCGCGCGAGATTAATAGTGCATCTGTGGCGAGCGTTATTATAAAAATGTAAGTGTACCGTAGCTATTAGAGCATTTCTATCCATTTTCGACCTTCCCGCAGCTTTCCAACGGTTGACGTAGCGCTAAACAAAAATTATTCATACGTGACTTCCCTGTGAACGCTCTGATGTAACAAGTTATCGTATTACTGAGTAGTTTTAGTTATTACAATAACAGACAAGCTCGAAACGGCTCATTAAAATGCAGTACTTCATCTGAGTGAATTTAATCCAAAAAATTTAGACAGCTGCCACGTGGTGGTGGCGCGCGAAATGTCAAAAAGCTTATCTATGCCAAACTGCTAAATAAACCTTAATTCATCCCTGCACGCATAAAACATGCCGTATTGTTCTCGTACGCTATTATTACTGCTCTTTATTTAAGCGTTTCATTTATTATAATAACGATTTTTTTCGCGATAGATCTGCGCGTCGGTATAATTTCTTTTGTTCCGCACTCCGACATTGTTTCATTTTTTGTTATTTTTTATTGCGTCGCGGTGCAAGCACGGTGTAGTGTGTACGGGTGATTTATTCTCCCTTTCGGGTAAAACAACACCCGTGCGAGTTACGATTAGCTGGGAAACGTAATATCTAATTACTATGTGCGAGCACGTACGGACATAACTCGTGTTTCCTTCCACCGATGTGGTTTATGGAATTGGTTGCTCATATTTCGGCAGTTTCTCCGTTCTTACCTAGTTTTTCACTATCTCTCTGGATACACGTTCCCATGTAATTTGATCTTTATTTAATTTAGTTTCGACTTTCCAAATATCGTTGTTTCTTATGTAAAAAAAAATCGTAACTTACGCAGCCTACGCAAACAGTAGACGAGTGGTTTTTTTTGTATTAAACTTCGTCCTCCCTAGAGGCGATAGCTAATGTAGGGAATTCTAAATTCAATCATCTCAAACAAAGGACTTCTCCCGCGCAGCTAAATGGCGTTTTTTAATCGGATATTATAATTAATGTTCCTTTTGTCGCGTGCTGACGTGCCCTCGCGCGAACAATAGGATTTCTAATAGAAGGAGATATAAATATTTTTTTCTTAGAAACAAGAGGCTACCTGCGATAAAACACAGGCGACAGTCCCGCTGGAGACGCATCAAATTAGAATATTATTCAAAAGAAGTTCGGCAAGTATCGGATATAAAATAAGATTTAAGATGATATTTTAATAGTAAGAAGCATAGAAAACTAATAACTTTACTTGACCCCTGTAGTCCATTGTGAAAACTCATTGCTCGTTCGCGAAAGTTGAATAGACGTAAATTTTTTATCAAGCAAACGAGATAACCCCTCGTCCGAACCCTTCCTATCTTCCTACAAAAAACAGCGATGGTTAAAATGTACGCGCGTATAGTATTTTTTTTAGTTGTGGGTATAGGGAGTAAGCAATAAAAAACTGCATTATATCATGGTGCCCTCCCTTCATTATGTGTGGCAAGGGACCTGCGTGTGTGTGTGTGATGGCTTTTTATATTCGGACACAGTTTGGCGAATGTTGATGTGTATTTTTAGTAATCCTCAACTCAGAAAAATCTTTTATTTTTTATTTTGTTATGAACATTCGTCGCAAGGAATCTTGAGGAGCTTTCTTTACCTTTTACGAATGTTACCTAAGTTATCAATCAGATGTAATATAGACTTGTTCTAATTTATGAATATTTACTAGTTTGCTTCCGTCGCCGGCTAAATTTAACATTTATGTTTTTCACCTAATACGCATAAAGAAGAGTAATATAAAGTGTAACTAATATTCATACTTAAACACATCTAATTGTAACTAGGAAAAAGCATAAAAGGTATAAAATTAAACAAATGTCACCATGTGCACTATTTTGTTCGTGTTATATCAGCGTTTTTAAATGAAATCGATACACACCCTACCGTAATAAAACCGATACAAAATTAACGCGAATGCATTGTTAGGTACGTGTCTAACCGTTAGCGACTAAGCGACAGACTCTCGACGATCGCGTGTAGAAATTATAGATTTAATTGAAAGAAAAATAAAGAACGGCGACATTTGCCCAAACATTTTACACCTATGCCTTCCCAGTTAAGAAATCAATATCTTTTTTATGCAAATGCAAAAAGCATATTTTATTTGTATTACATTAGGTATTGTTATAAAATTGTTAAGACCGCAGATAAACCTCGGGATTTTTTTTTGTTACATACGTAAAAACTTTCATTAAAAATGTAATTGTAAATGTTAAAACGAGTACTTTGGTATGGGAAGAATAAGATAAAGCAGACACTCGTTCCACCGATGATGCTGTTGCTTGTGTCCACCGGTCATTTACCACGTCTATCTTTATTTTAATAATACAAATCGTGTGTTATTTTCCGAATGGTTGATTAAGTAGCAAAGCAATTGATGAAAATTTCTTCCTAGTCTGTCTTCTGCCGATCTATTCCTCGCCGAAATCACTCGCCTATGGTTGACCAAGTTCCTTATGGTAGACTTATTTCTCATTGCAATTAAACGAATGCGCTTATAAATTACGCTTTGTGTCCCTCGTATTGATTCATGCCCTTTTTTCAGAAGCCATTAAAATAACGACTCTCTCGATTGTTGTCGAGGTAAATCACATCGCCGTATCGCTGTGGTTTTTTTAAGTTGCCAGTATTTTTTTATTTCAGAAAGTTCTCGATAAAGAAAAATGACAAATATTTTTAAAAACTTACAAAAATAATTGCACTTGCAACAATTATCTGCAATAGCAACACCCTGTGCAATCATACTCTAATATATCACCATCATCAACGCATCACTGCTGCACACTTTGAAAATGTTTTAAAATAGATCTTATTAACTGGCAACGCGTTGAGTCTGGTGTTACCCGTATCATAACGACGGTGACCACTTATCGTAGGGTGGCCCGTCTGCCTCTTTGCTACGTTTAATACGTTATTTAAATTTCCTTAAACGTGTTTTATTCAAAACCATTAAAACGGTTACCGGAGCACTTGAATTGTGAAGTGTGAAAAAATATATTGGTATCAAATTCGAGCCGACCATTTAAGGAACTGGTTACACTCAGAAAATTAAACAAGTGGCCATAAAAACGGCTCAATAAACAATATAACATTAAATTCTAGTAAAACAACTAAACATTAACTCTGGGGGCCGTATCGCCATTCTGCGCCATAAAAATAATCAAATATATTCGTTCCATCTCATTTGGCGGCGTCTTAAACGATTTTTCTCGTCCGACCTTTATTACCGAAAACATAACTCCTCATTTTCTTTTTTATCCCCTACTCACCGCCTCCCGGGCAACGTAGGGGTAGCTACCGCATATTTTTATGTATCCTTAAGGATTTCGGCTCATCTAAAACGCCCTTAAGCATCGTATATAAAGACGTCGCTAGTTTTTAACGTGATTGCAACGGCTGAACGACCTCTAAAGAACTCGTTTCCAAAGGGAAAGACGCAGACGCAGGAAAGGGGAAAAATATTTGTTCGTTGCTACTTCTGAGCACTTAGTTGGATCGTCTCCTGTCTAGTATAGACTGACTAACTACACCTTTCAAACCGAAAGCGCGGCGGTACTGCTATGTTTCCTGGTTTGCGGCAAACACAGTTGCAGCAGTGATGATTTCTAAGCGACATAATAGTACCTGTTACTTGGTACCTTAAATATTATGTTTCCGTCCTATCATTCCGTGTTTTTTTATACAAATAGAATAGCAAACGAGCATGCAGGCCACCTGATGTTAAGTGGTCACTGCAGCCAGTCTGCAATCAGGCGGCCTGCATG
>DWKW01000473.1:0-16623 GCA_018250115.1 Doberes anticus | reverse complement strand
AGTACACGCTTACCTACCATTCGGTAACCACTTTCCAGTTGCAGGTCTGCTGGAAGAAATTTCTTAGAGAAATAAGCAGTACCTTTGTGTCGTCCCATTTCTTTTTTGTATGTCATTTTTCCTTTCTGTTGTTTTTTGTGTACATTAACTTTAAATTTAAAAAAAATCAAATACAAAATTTCTGCTTTTGAACAAAATTAATGGTTTTGAGACAATGGCGAAGCTAGTGTTTTAATTTGGTAACTTCACTGCCCCTTGCTGTTCATTTCTTTAGGAAAAAAAATGGTACCTCGTACGCTTAAGACATTCATTATACGTTCAGTCTGCCGTAGAACTAAAATTTTACTAGGGTAATTTACACGACTGACGAAAAACATTTCAAGCTAATTGACATAAAAATTAAGTATTTTTATCTATTGCCACATTACAAATACAATGCTTAATAGCTTTGTATAATTATCACATTTTTTATTCGATAAGAACGTATGAAGATAACATTAAAACTTCGTAAAATAAAACGCTACAATCGCCTTGTAATAGGCGTACATAATCCGTGCATATTATTAACATAGCAAAAAAACTCGGACGTCCAGGACAGGGAGGTATTTTATTTAAATAAGGGAGAAATTTCCAATTTAAAAAAGGTAAGGAGTCCTTATCGAGTCACGTTGCTGGTAACATAGAGCTACCGCTATTCTGTTGCCCATAAGAATGCTGGGTGGATGCCTATGACATTATTAAACTCAAGCGCATCTTTGCCGAGTGATGCTAAAAAACTACGTGACTGAGTTGCACAATTGAAGTTTTCTCCCTGAAAAATAGTCCATACCGAAATTCAGCGGATCCCGAGCGAATAAAGAAAAAAGTGGCGTCCACACGGGGCACTTTGCGAGTGTCCCGCATAAATTATGTTGATGAAACTTTTAGTCGGAGTATTATTATAGCGTGCGTGGTGGCCGTTCTATCGCGCATCGACGCCAGATATATCGAAAATTGTGATTAATATGGGTAAAGTTCTGTATTAATTGCAAGTTTCGATTTTACGGATTACGGTGTCGTTTGGATGTTATTGGTCGGTAGGTGGAAAACATTTTCTGGAGTACCATCCGCGACCCTGTCGCCAAATAATAGTGGAAACCAAATTAATAAATAAGTAAACGTTTCACACTCATAGCCCGACAATAAGATTTAATCTGTGTCGTGAGTGCTATGGATACACACATAAATAAGCACTCAAAACAGCTTTTTAGTTTTTGTGTGGTTGAGTAACGAACGAACAATCCATTTATTTAAATAAAAATAAATATCTCCGTAAAAAATATGCATCATATTTTTTGTTTATATTTGATAATGTTTATAAGTAAACCACGATCAAGATGCCCTACTGGTCAAATTAAATTCAATGGAATATTGATTTTTTGTTATTTTTTTAAGGAAATATTTAAATTAATTTTATTAGTTAAATCAGTAGGTATTTTGTAATCCTCAACTACTTTGTACAGCTGAAACAGTTCTATCATGTTACTATCGTAATTAGTTCTTATTACGGTAATTACATTTCTAAACTCAAAATGGTCTTCGCTTGTTAAAAAAAGATTAACTTTACGTTTTCATGGTTACCAAGTACCTTTAAACTGGGAACGAAGTTGAGACGCATTAATTCAAGTGCAACACGAAAAATGCATTAGTGGACCGACTAGCTCGTTTATCATTGTCCTGCAATGTCTCTTTTGGGGCGCGGTTGACCCACTGCTGTATTGACTTCGACGTCAAAAATATATTGCTTTAAGTGGTTTATAATGTTACCGAGTTACTTGAGTCTTATTTAAGCTTGAGTAAGTATTATATAAAATAGCCAATGGAATGAATAGAATGTTAAACGTGAAGGAAAGTTAAATTGATGGTCACATAAAGTGCATTTACTTTGTATAGTACTTGCGTAGTAAATCAGGTATAGGTTCTAATTTTTATTTGAAATAAATGAAGAAACACATAATTATTTTAAAGAATTTGTGTCAGGATTCTGTATTTTCTAGTAAATCGCTAGAAGAAAATGTGTCAGTACATCGCAGGCAAATTGATGTCTATTGAAATGATTCATATTTAATAATATTTGATTTCATGTGATAATTAATAAACGCTTCCATATTTGTAAATTTTACATTTATTGTCAAAGTCAACATAACATATTCATTAGCACATATGTCGGAGACGATCAGAAGAACTATACGATTTCGCTTTTATGACTGTACTTTGTATCTAAGCTTATTCTATCAAATACATTATCATGTTATCACTATTAAAATAGTTGCTATTAAGATTAATTAGTTATATCAAATCCATTGAAACATTTACAATTCAAATTCAAAAAAGATACATACACTTTTTTTTTTTACAAGTAGGTACTTATATTTGATTATAAAAGTGTAAGCTGGGAATACTTTCAATTGTATTAAATAATTTCATCTCTGTTATAATTAATAACGTAAAACTCACATACTTTTATGAAATTCTGGATGTTTTTTTTGTGGGTGATGATCTGTCTTCAATATTTACACAACATTGTATTATAGTCTACATAGTATTGAAGTAATATACAGAACACAGTAGTTTATTTAATGTATATTCATAGGAAATACCTTTGTTTTTCTAGAGTGGGCGGAACTAAAAGAAAATCTGGAAAAATCTGAAAAGTATTGGTTAACTAACTTCCCAAATAAATTAAAAAATCTTGGTTGACTAAGTTCACAAACTTAAACTGAGATAGCTGAGGTAAATAATTTTACTATTTCTTCTAAAATCCATTTAAGTAGGTAGGAAAGAAGGAAAATCAGCCCATTCGGTTGGTAGGTATCGCTATTAAGAATATTATTAGGTATATTATTATCATCATCATAGTATCATTTCTTGTCTTGACACTTGCTTCCTACAGGCAACCACTAAAGGGTAGGTATTTTATTCGACATAAACGTGCTGGAGGATCTTTTCCGAACCTTTTTTCGCCATAAAATTATTTTATCACAGTGTCCATGAAATTATTCAACACTTATCGTTTCTTTTCGGCCAATAATAAGAATCATTCTCAGAGATTATACTTGTAATACGATACGCTATATCCCTATACACGATTAACTACGGACAAAAATATTCACAAAATTATAATTAGCACGACACGTCACATTATAATTATGTAGTTTCATCACGTACAGATATAATAAAATTTCACAATTTAGCCCATATAGAATACATACTTTTATTTCAATTGTTACGTGTCCGTTCGATTAAATTACAGTTTATTAAAATTTTGTTTGGCTTATTAAACTGTCAATCGTATTATTCATAGTATTATTTCATTGATCGTTATTGCATAAAACTATTTTCATAACTAATGAATTTCAATCTGTTTAATACATAAATGGGCTTTAATACAAAATTATTTAATAATTATTGGCTGTTTATATTCGTGTAAACAAATATTAATCCACTTCACAGTGTGACGTGCTACGAAATTATTCTTTCGAGTGAACCAAATTTATTTTATGTCCAAAATTAAAACACATAGAAGTATCGCAGTACAGTGAGCAGCAGAGCGTACAACTGTGGTGGCAGGTGATGCGTTAAGTATTGATGCGCGTGCGACGCTGCCGGACGTACACGCGTGGGCAGGTTGCGTGCACGTTGCCAAGCCGCCCCTGACACCATAGGTTCCTCTGCGAATCCGTTCATGCTGAAATCTAACCCTGTGAGAAAGAAAAAAGAATGTTAGCACCTTAACATTTATGCTAATAACTTACACATAGCAAACGGGCACGCAGGCCTTTCATATTAAGTGGTCACTGCAGCCCATGGATATCCACAACAACAAACCTCAACAGGGACGGGAGTCCTATTCGAGCTTCTAACTGAATGCGTTGCTATTACTGAGCACTCAGTTGGAACGCCGCCTATCCCGTGCCTAACCTTGCCCTTCAAACCCAAACACAGCAGTTCTGACACTGCTGATTTACGGCAGTAATATGTGTTGCGGTAGTGCCTTATTCTTATCATTACAATTTAAAATAAGAATTAGTGCGTAAATTTTTTTTTGTAATGAGACTTACGCCTGCGACCCTGTCCACTCATAAGAGTCATTAATAAATAAAACTTTCAATAGACCTCCCAAATTAGTACTACGGGCTATTAATAAATATTAAAAGGCAAGAGATTAATATAATAACAAATTTTGTTTATTAAAATACATCGCTGTGAAAAGTGACTTATCGTACTATAAAATTATACTAGTGATAGCATATTCGTCGAAATTCGACTGTATTTCATGAAAATACAAAATAAACTCTTTTTTGCCTTCGCACACACTCAACAGACTATTGAAAAGGGAACATTGTAACGAACGAAATTCACAATCGAGTTGTCATTCTGTCATTTCAAATTTCATTGGCGACTATCTTTACTGTGTATGACTGTGGTAATAATTATGTGTAATTTTTATGCGTAATAACGCAAATTTATGCGTAATAACGTAAATATTTTATAATAATTATTATAAAATATTACTCTCCGCACTCTTTTTCTATATAAACTATAAGTATGCCAAAGTTTCATACTGCTCCGTCGCCGCAATTTTCGTAAAAAGGGGTACAAAGTTTTTGCTTCACGTATTAATATATACATACTAAATTAATGAAAAAATAATTGTGCTCTGTAAGAAAAAAAAGATGTAATTTATTCCCATTTTAAGTAAAAACATTATCGTCTGTAGTTTAATCAAAAACCAACAAGTTTCTATTAAGGAATTAATTCCAAGAAATTAATTTATCCTAGTCAAAGTTATATTTCTTAAGGGGGAATGCGAAAATATACAGACATAACCAATTTGTCTGTCAGTTTTAAAGGCAAATACAAATGATAATTGCTCTAGAACACGAAACTACTATTATATAAATCGATGTTTCAATATTTGCGGGTTAACTGACTGTAACTAAACTGTAATTGTAACTTTAGTTAATCTTTTCTTTTCTGAAATCTAATCTTTTCTAATCTTTTCTGAAAAAAATCCTTTCATATTTTAATATGAAATTGGTTTTTAATATTGGAAATATTAAAGACTTATAAAGGATTTTTCACGAACAAAATGTTGCTTTTTAATCCATCCATCGGAACGAATAAATTAAGTCATATGCATACAAAACGATATTTACGCAGTAATAAATATAATACTTGGAAACTGAAGTATAATTCGCATGAATGCTTACGTAACCATTATAATATGTATATTTTTTACTCATAATGTATCTTTAGGTTATTGTCAGTTTATTAAATGTCCTAGATATGATGATTCATGATAAATTGTCTATCGCCACGCAACCAATGGCAGAAAATGTTGCTGGAATGACAATTATTTGTCTTCGAGCATTTTTCAAGCGGAAGTAATCGTATTTTCCATGTTCCCATTTCATATAAAATAAAGGAAACTTACTATGCAAGCTGACTTGGCTCTCCATTTTCCCCAATGCATTGACAGAAGCGCACACATAAGTGCCATAATCGCCTGGCGCCAAAGATTTTATCGTCAAGTTCATCCATAAAGAATACTCGTTCATCGCCTTTTCCGTTATACGGAATTTTGGGTTTTCCAGCAGTTTATCGCTCACAAGGGCTGTGAAAAATACTGACTTTTAATTAACAAAATAACATAAACATTTTTATTTTATGGTATAATAAGCGAAATAAGCTTTTGACTACGACCGCTACTAGCACTGATGGTGTTGCTTCTTTTAAGGATAAAATCGGAACATTTCGAGTCTTAGTGCAGACACCACTGTATTGAAAAATATTGACAATTCTGTAGTTCTATAGTATGTAGTTTTAGTAAGTAGTACAAACATCAAATAGTAAGCTTTAATTAATTCGGCGCATTAAAAATTTATGTGACAAAGCTAAATAATGAAACTAATATTTATACTTACAATCTTCGCGGTACCAGGAGTTCATAGCTTTAGGCGAGGCTTCGATGTAGCATTGCAGCTCCACATCACTGCCCAAAGGCGCACCAACGAGTTGATTCGTCACTTTCACTTGTGGTATGACTATAGAACAAAAATTTATTTGAATTGTACAGTTCGCAAAATTTTAAATTGACATCAGAAAATGTGAATAGCTAAATCTCTCCGTACGGTCATTTCCTATATAATTCCTTAATATTGGTTATGTTCTGTTATGACCATTATTTTTTGGGAGCCACAATGGGAGAGACATTAAATAAAAAAATATGACACAAATACATTTCAATTAAACTTTCATAATTGAATTTTTTTTTTTATTGATATTCTTTATTAATAATTAAGGTTACGGTATGTGTAAAATTAAGCGAAATTATGAAATGAATTATTGAGTAGGACTATTTAACTAAATTGAGGATTAATATCAATTCTACATATACAATTCTTTCTGAATCATGCCTCTCCAGCACGCCCTTAAATTACAAGATAAGATAAACTACGCCGGAAAATACTTAAAAATTGTATTATTAGTGGCAACTTAGAATTTACAAGTACTTAAAAAGGTTTTCTTGTTGAGCCTGCGACATTATAGTTATGTTGAAGTTTGTTTTTAAATATTTACCAACAGGACTAAACAAGTAACTCGATTGAGTTAAATCTATTTTACGGCCTTAACTTTCTATTACTAATATTTTGAAGATAAACACATTTAGACGCTATGAACAATGAATGATAATGCTGAAAATACAAATATCTCCGACTTACAATGAACTTGCACGTGGTATCGCCGACTAACGGTCGGAGGTATGCCGTTACTCGCTATACAGTAGTATGCACCCATGTCATTTCGCTGCACATGAGAAAGCTCCAAACTGTCCCCTTTGTGACTGTCCACAACTGGAACAAAAAGGGTTTTTATTGTAGGGACTGATGACTTATCACTAACGATTTCAAAAATTCGCGAAATTACAAGTAGAAACATATTTAATATTAAACGTATAAATAAGATCATATATTGCATATAGTCTCAGGCGTGTCGGTTTCACACGATGCTTACTATGATTTACTTCACCGTTAAGAGAGTATTATTGTTTTCAAGCTCTAAGACACTTTTTATTTATGATTACAAGAAAAACCCACTACAAAATTAAGTAAATTGGTTTATAGTTTATATCATAGGTCCTAAGTTTTTCCTTATCCTAAGTTTTGAGAAAAAAAGAATGAAATAAGAATTGTATTCATAAGGTCAATGATGGTAGAGTCTTATGTTGATGGCTCGTCTGCTGCGGCACCATCGCTGCAGCTATGGATTTCTGACGAAAAGCAGCAGTGTCAGCATTTTTATATTTCGGTATGAAGAGTTTTGATAGGCAGATTGTACTGGAAAGGAGGCTTTCTAACTTTGTCCTCATACCACATAAACTAGCATATCACCTTAATAGGACATCCAACGTGAAATAGGACCAAATTATTATATAAGCACGTTGCGTAACATTTCACTACAGAAAAAGGTGCGGCAGTGGTGCTGACGTAGGCAAGCCTTTGACATAAGAGTATCACAGTTCAAGTTGACATGTACATTTTTCTATTCATGTTTGGGACATTGCAGACGATGTACTCGTATAATAAAGAAAATTTTAAAATATATAATTATGGCGCCGTGGTCAACGTGCGATCTGCCGTTCGGAGGGTCCTGGGTTCGATTCCCAGCGGGTCAGAAATATGAATGGTCTGGTCTGGTCTGGGTGTTTGTGTGCTTGTTTCTGTGTTAGTCCATGGCACCCACGACACAGGTGAAATTCTACTATGGGGCTATGAGTGTAAAACGTTATTATTGATTATTATTACTCGCAGCATTATTACTACGTCTGACAATAAACGACGAAGGTATAGCGCAGTCGATAATAAGCTGGTGTGCCAGTCTGAAGGTTCCGGGTTCGATTTCCAGCAGAGTATAAATTTGAATGATGTTTTTATATTTCTGTTACCCGGACCGGGAATATTCGTTCTTGTCTTTGTGTGTCAGTGGTATTAACGATACCATCCTGATTGTAAAGCGTTATTTAGTTATGTCGATTATTATATAAACGATGGCAATAAAGCTTAAGTTCGTACGTGGTCATTGACTTGCTATTTACCGCTTTTTGCAAGCATGTCGGCAATGCTTATGTAGGCTAGCGACGGAGAAGTAGTAACGATTAGTTGTTCAAAAATCTTCGTGCCCCGTGACCTCACTATTAATGCAAGGATGTAAAGCGAAATTCTATTAAATGATATTATAGAAACACGCCGACTTAAAAACATACACTTGATCTGAACTGTTGATAAAGTTGTTAAGCTTCTTATAAACAATTGACTGTTTCATGTAGATCTCATAAAAGTTTATGGAAAGACCGACTTGAAGAAAGCCCACAGAGGAGTAACTACTTTAAATTTTTACAAGTTACATTACAGCAGTCGCCTGGGTCGCTTCCTCTTTTTTTGACTTTTGAGTAGCCACTGCAATCCATGGACATCCATATCAAACCTCAACTAGGACGGAACGCCTATCTGAGGATGTAAACGGATGCGTTGCTACTCCAGAGGACTATGTCGGAATGCCTCCTATCCAGTGTCATCTACCTAACTACACATTTTTAATGTCAAATTGACCGAATATAAATAGAGTTGCGTTACACACGCCGAGGACAGCCTTTAAATATTCATTTTAACTGATACGCCCTAAAAATACAAAAATAAAACATCCTGAATATTCTATGCGGTTAATGGAAGCTTACATTTGGGTTCGTTGTCGATACATCGGAATGTACTTAACAAAATCAAAGACACTAATAAACACCCGCGTTACGACAGCCGTAATGTCTTTTACATTGACAAATTTACGTGACCATTACATCGACGTAAATACGAGCAGAACTATCTTCAACATTACCTACGTGAGTTTCCTAAACGACTACGTATAAGCATATTTATTATGTATTTGTACGATAAGATGCTAATAAGAAAATACTTCGGCAGCAGAGGCATTTCCAATTAAGTAAATTAGAGAACGTTCAACGGTTCTGAGAAATTTATAATGTTATTTAGTTAGAGCCACGTTGGTTGTTACAATTACGGTGTGTACTCGAAATAATGTTGTTCTAAAAACTCGTAATATTTTTAGGGATATAATCAGAATTAGCCTAGTACTTAACGCATCTTGACCACGCTACGTTGGGTCGTGGTTCAAATCCCGGCACACACGTCTATTTCTCTAAATATTGTTTATTCAAAATTTTCGAAATTATGTGCGTATTATGAATTATTTATCACTCGCTTGAACGGTGAAGGAAAACATCGTGAGGAACTGCGTACCTGAGAGTTCTCCATATCGTTCCCAAAGGCATGTGAAGTCCGCCAATCCGCACTTGGCCAACGTGATTGACTATACTCTCTCATCTCTGAGAGAAGATCTGTGCCTAGCAGTGAGGCGATAATAGTTTCATGATGATTTAATCACAGTAACAGGCATTTCAATTTTATTTATTGTGAAGAGAAGGTTGGTTTGTATTGTGTTTTTAACTAAATTAAACCGATGTCAAAACTACAAAGTAAGATATCTTATTTTCGGAGTCTGCGCCAAGGTTAGTCGAGGTATTTGCGACTTGTATGGACTAAAAGACTGCGTAAATAAGATTTTAATATAAAGATGAGATTTTTGTTTTGTAGTAAGATTTCGCTTTTGGTAAAAATCATAACTTATTTTAATCGATCTACAATCTATTACAGACCTACCACTAAGCACCCAGCCAATGTTTTTTGCGGGATTTATAAGGTAATTCCAAATTCCTAATCGAACGCAAAAAATATTCGAGCCTTGTTGGAGCAAGACGGGATGAAGCTCCGACGTCGAGTACAACGTTCCCTTTCCACAGAAATATCGTCCATTCTGAAATCGCTTTTGAGTATAAAATCTTTTATTATGCGAACACGGTTAATTTAACGCGGCATTAAGTGAATTTGTCGAACAACGTATTTTAAAGAATGAACGGGTAAAAGAGCTATGAAATGGATGAAAGGCAGCGGAATTACGAGTTTTCACGACGAATGGTTTTGTATTGAAATTCATTTTAATATTTTATAGGTAAGTTCGCCTAAGACAGTGACAGTTCGAAGTTCCATTGGAACTATAAAATCTTCAGATTTGCACAATTTTATCCTTTTTTAAAACAGCGAATTTAATGATTTAAAACGCTTTCAGGAAATTGCTTCTCGATTGATATATATTAATTGATTTAAAAAATATAATATTGAATAATAATGTACCAAGATTTTTACTGTCACACCTCTTGGAGTGTGGTAGTAGTAGGATTTGTGTAATCAGATTTAAGGAGTATATCTTTATTTTAATAAACAAACGAAATGTAATAATTAAACTGAAAAAAAGCATCTAAAGAGACTAGGTATAGATTTTAATGTATCCGTTCATATGGAAAGATTTATACGAGTATGATCAGGTAGATCGTGCTTACGTTCTCTCCTTAAAGTTACTACGGCTCTATTCTTCGGTATAAAACTATCGATCTCAGTGCGAAATGTAAAATAATTTCAGTCGAAGAACTGTTAGTATGCAATATTTAAATACTTTAAAAGGTTTCATAAAGCATGTATTAAAATCGTCATCCATTAGAGAAAACGTAAAATAAGCCATCATAATCATGTTATGTCCATCCCCGCTCAATGAAATTAAGCAATTATATTAAGCAATAGAAATGCTTGAAAATTGAGTAATATAAAATATTACCTAGAAGATTATAAGGACCTTTGATTTAATTAGGGTAGAGTTAGGTTCGATCGGGCCATGCATATTGTTTTTGGCGCTCTTTTAGTCCAGCTTAGTTTAGTTAAGTTTTTTTGCACTTTAGTTGTTTAGTTGCTTTAGTTCAGTTTATTAAGATTTCGTTTCCTGTAGGTACTTTCAAAATGTATTTACAACATATATTAAAAATACGTTTTTGAGATTTGAAACGAAAATTTTATAGTAATCGACATGTTATGTTTATCACCATAGCCGGACTGTATAAATTAGCAGCTACAAGGCGTAAAGTAGGACGTTTAGTGGGCGAACGACTAATGATGCTTCGACGTTTATTAGCTATACTTAAAAGCCGAATAATACGAATTTCATTTTAATAGGGTAATAAGTTTTAATACAGAAGAATATTGTTCTATTAATAAAAGCTAGCTCAAAATAAGTTAATTATTTAAGTATCAACTCCAAAAACTTATTCTAAAGAAAGGCGGGGGGTAAAACCAAAAGTGTGAAAACTTATTTATTAATAAATCTATTCCATAGTGCCACGCGCATATAGTTGAATTTTTTCTTCGAGATTAATTAAATTTTGTTCGTGTACCGTCATAACATTCCATTTCTTTGTTGGAATTCATCTGTAACTGACATTTTAATCCGAAAAAAGCGGCCCTCTCCGCGACTATAACGTCGTACGTGACCGAAATAAAAGAACATAACCTAATTCTACGCTTTCTTCGGGTAGCTTCGAAAATAATTCCAAAGAAAAAAGGTTTTCTTCCATTTAAGATTTCGGTATCGTCATTAATTGATTGTTTTTTAAGTGTATTCGAAAACTTAATCTTAAAGATTCTAGAAACTATTTCTGCGTCTCACTGTTTTAATTTACTTCTTTACGGCTCTTTTACGTTCCCCCGAAGTCCGAACAAAAAGTAATTAAGGTCGCTTTCTGTTGCGACAGTAAGTGAACCGAAGCGTCTTAATGAAGGATACTTTAAAAGAGATTTTTATAATTGTACTCAGTAACTATAACACAAATTAGTTAATATGTAATATTGAATCAATATGTAAAATGATTGTAAATAATGCTACTCGTACATACGTTTTTGAGTTTCGTTGCTCTGTATCACTATAATTCCCACATACACGATATTGAATATGTTAGACTGAACAAAATCACCCGGATCTTGAATTTGAATTGAAGTGCGCCGACGCAACAGATATTCGGCCGCGAGCGGTGTTCAAAAATATAAGGAACAATGTCACATGAATAATGTACACGGGTTGTTTTACTCGGACAATATAACGTAAATGCACAACATAATGAAAGGTGGCATTTCGTTTCACCTTTCAACCGCTTTGATGGTATGGCATGAACGAACAAAAATTTGGGCCGATCCGAAGGTTCTTTTGGAAAATTGCAAGTTAAGTATTTTAAAAGTTACGTATCCATTGAAACACAAGAAGTTAAAATATATATGTATGTACGTCAAGATAATGCAATTACAAGCATACTTGTAAGTGTCCGCCATAGTGATGATTAATATTAAAGTTTCTTATTCATACTATACAATATACTGTTAATTTTAATACGTATTTGATAAAAATACAACAGATAATTTGAGTAATTATGTAGGATAAGAACGATTAACTTTTTAAAATACATATTTTACGCTTTTTTACATCATAAGGTGTTATCTGTGTCTGGCTGTAACATGTATAAGTTCATGCAAGAGTATACGATAATTACACTACAAAATAAATGTAATTAATTGATAAGTAAATCAATAGAATCAAAAATTTTAAACATTAAATAAATGTTAGATAATATATATTATACTGATGCAAGAGGATCAAACAACCTACACTCACGAACGCTGCCTTAACGGTAAGAGATAAATGAATGTTTTCTACTGAAGCCGTAGAGCTTAATGTCTATAAAAAGTTCGGGATGACATAAATCTGTTTACTAAGGTTTGAAGGTTGTAACAAATTGATAAAATAAAAGGCTTAAAGATTTATTTTAATCTATCGAGACTAATTTCAAAAATGTTAAATTATTATCAAAATAAAGCTATCGTTAAGGAAGTTTTATGTAGATAAAAATGCCTTTTATCTACATAAAACAACAACATTGTTTAGACGAACAGTGTATATTTTGAACGAAGTCACGGGCATCGGCTATTTTAATTATAAAGTGAATGTTAGAAAAATAACAAGCGATCGGTCTCATAGATCGGTATCGGTCGGTACTCTTGACGGCTACGTTGAAAAGCTTGATTTTGATTTTTTGTTATTCTGTGTGGTGCAGGACAGGTTCTTTTTCGTAGCGAATACCTGACAGGAAGGTGGTTCCCCGCGTGTGACACAAAGTAGCATGAGCAAGACCTTGTTCAAGCGATTATGGAGTAGCGATTAGGATTGCGGAAATCTCGGGGAATGCCGGTAGTTTGTTGTGGCTGCTGTGCCTAACGAGAAGAGTGGGAGACAGTGGCTTCATGCCCAGAGACGAGCCCTTTGGGTATAGCAGAGCGGTAATATGATGCATTCTAGAACCCCAGAGATCCTGGAGCCTACTAGATTCTGGGAGGACCAACCGATTTTCTCCCATTCTAAATACCCAATCTTGCTACCAAGAAGGTTATATTTTAGAAGATTCCGTCACCCCTTAACAGAAATACCTTTGTATCCTGTCCTTTTTATCGCGGTGAAATCCGTAATGGGTATCCGTCCTTCTATCGTGGGGGCGACAGATTGCTATACCGTATTCCTACTGGGTAAGGCTCTGCGTTGATTCTCTACGCCACGTTTTTTTTTTCTATTTATTCACTAAACCTAAACAAACAAGCAGACGGGCCACCTAATGGTAAGTGTTCACAGTCGCCTATAGACACGAGTAACACCGGAGGAGCGACCAATGCATTGCTAGTTTGGAAGCAGAGCTCGTGAAGAGAAAGGGTAGATATACCGAGTTAAATAGCATAGAGATAATTTATTTTTTGAATCGTTTATATTATTAATTCATCATAATCATAATCATTAACCCTTTATTGTCACTCTTCAGATTAGAATACAATAGTACAAGTTATGTTTTTGGGGCAAAAATAGATGCTGCGGCAGTTACCTTGCAATCAAAACTCAAGTAGAGGATTCTACAGTCTTTCACCTCCCCCACCCCCTTCAATTGCAATTAAATTTTTGACAACTACAGCATTAAAATTAGCAACTACTTCATCAATAGTTAAGCACATTATCTACTGTTAACGTATGTACCGTTAAGCTCTCTTAAACATTAAGATGGCTAAATATGTATATCTATATATTTTACGAAAATTGCGCGGACGGAAGAGTATGAAATTTGGCACACTTACAGTTTATATAGAGAAGGAGTGCGGAATGCTAATATTTTTAATATTAATGTATAAGAAATACATTAAATCAATTAAAAAAAAACATTACACATTGTACCACAGTCATACACAGTAAAGATTGTCACCAATGAAATTTGAAATGACAGAATGACAACTCGATTGTGAATTTTGTTCTTACCGATGTTCCCTTTTCAATAGCCTGTAGAGTGTTTGCGAAGGCAAAAAAGAGTTTATTTTGTACTTTTATGAAATACCGTCGAATTTCGACGAATTAGCCATCACTAGTTATAATAATTATGCCAAAATAGGTTTCGTGCAATAATTAAACACCTCTTCTCTAAAACGATATTTTTATACACATAATATTGCATAATCCATATCAGAGCTGTCCTCAAAGTTTCAAGTCTTTATCACATCGGGAAGGTAATTTAAACTTGATTGCAAATTTTTTATCGAATAGACAAAACATACAAGAAAGCGAGTCAATAAAAACATGGTAAAAATCAAATGTATAAGTAAAACTTTGCGTTTACTACGTTCAGCAACATATAGGCAAGTGATTTCGAGCTACGTATCACATACACGAAGCGGTGGATACCCCGTAATCCAGTGTTATTGGCGAGTCGGAATAAAATTTCTCCTCACGTCTACCATCGGGTGCGCTATAAGTTGCTACTGACGAAATCTCTCAATTAGAGAGAGATTGTTAGCGGTTGGTTCGAGAAAAGGTAGGAAATGTTCCGAACGAGATATTGTTGCCGTCATAAATCTATTAGGCGGGTTTGATAAACGGAAAAATAAGATATGTGTTTTTTCTATAAAACATATGATTATGAGCAAATTTTAAAATAATAAATCTAATGTATATTTTTGACGGTTGATTAGCAATGCAAAGAGTAAGGTTTATTGCTGCTCTACATCTGTTAGATATCTCTGAGGATTATGAAATTGAAAAGGTGTGCTTGATTCTTACAAACTCTGAAAATATATGAAAACGGATAGTTAAACCATGGTCAATTGTTGTGTAGTGAATTGATAAAAAAGTAATTGAGAGTTTGACGGTCAACTTTACTTCCTAACTTTAAAAGAAGCATTTGAAAGAATAAAATTGTGATATTGGTAAAGTTTTATGACTATGGCTCGCCTGTGGCGGCACCACCGCTGCACCTATTGCTGCCGTAAAACAGCAGTGTGGGAACGGCTGTATTTCGCTTTGAAGAATGAAGTTAGGCAGAAGACACTGGACAGGAGGTATTCCAACTTAAACCTCGGGAGTAGCAACGCATCCACATATGAGAGGATCAGATATGATCACATATGATAGGATTTTCGTACTAGTTTAGGTTTGTGGATGTCTATTAGCTGCAGTGAACGTTTAATATCAGTTGGCCTGCATGTTCATTATCCATGTTCTTAATATAAGAAAAAAATAATTTTTATGACGTTTTGTATGTTGTGTTACACCTTATTTTGTGACGCACGTCAGCAACTTCAGCAACAGCTTGTGTTGGCCGAAAAATATGATGATTATTAAAATTATTCAGTCTCTGTGTCTTGTTTGTTTACAATATAATATGTAACTACACCTACGGTTTATACCTACAGCATGAGGAACAAACTACGTGTTGTACAACCGCAGCAAAGGTAGCTGCCTTAAGGCATGTAATCGACTCACTGGGGTTACAAGACGAGCGTTCAGTTCCTCTTATATATCAAACCAACTACCACTATTAGTAAGTACACATTACATTGTACAATGTATACGATTACAAACGATTTACCAGACGTAATAATTAGTGGCTTCTACCCATATTAAACAACGTAAACAATGCTGTCATTTAAAAACGTTTCGAATATATTTCTACAACTGAATAAGATATGAAAACTAACAATTATTTTACGTGGAAAATAGTGCAAAACATTTATCTGTTTTAGTAGTGAAGAAAACATTTTAATTATGACCGTGGAAACGATATTTATGGAACTGCAAGTAATTACTGCACAAAATTTAGTGCCCGTTTTAAAACTGCGAACGTTAACGAAAATGTAACATCGCGTTTTTGCTGTGTTTAATTTATTTTTAACTACAATCAAATTGGGCACTAAAGTCAACTGAGAATTATAATAAGGAATACTTGTAAATATTTAAAACTGTTAAATAAAAAAAAAATCTATCCTGCGATCAATGGAATGACGTGGTTTTCGAACTTTGTATAGAAATACAACCTTTTCCAGTCAGCTAATAAGGAACTAGATTTATTATTATTTTATTATTATTATTAAGTTAAAAGTGAGTGATAGCCTAGTAGTTAAGCATCTCGACCTCGCTTCGATGGGTCGAGGTTCAAACCCCGGCACGCACCTCTATTTCTCGAAATATTATTTACTCAAAATTTTAGAAATTATGTGCGTATTATGAATTAATTATCACTCGCTTTAACGGTGAAGGAAAACATCGTGAGGA
>DWKW01000472.1:0-16630 GCA_018250115.1 Doberes anticus | reverse complement strand
TGCTGTATAATTCAATCGATCCAATGTATGTTATTACCATCCAGATATTTTTGGAGAATAGGTTTTAAATATGTGTTATGTTTTAAATATTATAACCATGCGTTTTCTTCGTAAAGGCAAAACAAATCGTGAATTAATTATAGTTTTATTTCTGCGCGGCTTAGATTCCTATCCGCAGTGAAGCTACAAAGAAATTAATGCTTTCTCGGGTTTAGCGGTTATTGCTCAAGCTGTTTACAGATAGGATCTGCGGCGGCCATCAGTCCTGCTAAGTGTCCGAGTCCGAAAGCGCCATTAAATAAAGATTTACATTTTTTCCGACAACGATGCGACAAGGATTTAGTAGCTTTAAGGAGAATAGTTTGCGGATATTTTTGTCCTCATGCTTAGTTACTTTTTCTCGGAGCAATTCTAACAACTTTAAAGAACAATGACAAACTTCCATATACGTACTTATTTGTTGAATAAGATTTCTTGCATCTTCATTTCTAAGGTATATTTAAAAAAGGCAGCGTCGGCCCTTTATATCATTTTCGTAAGATTTATTATTACAGAAGGCCATCAGGTTTTGATGTTCGGTTTTTAATTTTTGGATGATTTCTAAATTTGAAGAAAAAAAGATAATTTTATTTATATAAGCTATTAACGTGGTATAAAAGGATCATTCGTAATATAGTGATTTGAAAAAATAATATCGCTCCTGTCTCATCTCGAATCTCAGAAGGTACCTATAATTTTTTAGACTTACGTATTCGATATATTTTTTTCTAGTTTTTCGTTAAAGAAAAATATTTTAATAAAACGTGCACCTTGAGACTTGTGAGAATTCTCCCTAATATTAAAAAAGGAATGAAAAGTCCGACAATCCGTACTAAGGGAGGGCTATGATCAAAATGCTTCGCATCTTTATAATATAGGTAACATATACTTTAAGTCACTAGTGTACTATGAATGTACCTGCATGCATTTGCATGTAATTATACAGTACTTATAACAATACATGGTAAATTAATTATAGTAATGCCAAACGAAGAACGGAAATGCGACTAACTGTGTTTTAAAAAAAACCGTTTTAAGAGATAAGATATAAGTATATTATAGTTCATTGAACTTCTAGACATTACAAATTATATTTACTATTGGCCTTCAGGTACATACATGACTACTGAATGAAACAATAGATTCTTGTCATTTCATTAGATTAAAGTGACAGAGGCCCTTAAGAATTATGACAAGTTGATTTACGTTGCCTTCGGTTCCATGACAAGGTGCTATATAGCAGCTTCATAGAAACATATTTATCTGGGAACGAGTTTCGGCTAAGCCGCTCGAAAAGATTACAGCATACTTTAAAGATATTTTGGTAAATTTGACTATTTTAGTAACATGCCCTTCTAATCATGGAAATGATTTCACTGGGGTCCTGTCTAACCCAGCCGTGTTAGTAAATCTTAAGCCCTATAAGCTAATAAGGGCTATAAGCGTAAATATAATGTCTTAAGCTATTTAAGTCTGTATTATTTCGTATTTATCTTATAAACTTGTAAAACAATAAATAATATTCTTACAATTGAATAGGTTGTTGGTATAACTATTATTAAATTTATTGAGTTCATCGCTTGGCAGTAGCAGTTAGCAAAGGAACTACAAAGCGAAGTGAGGCGTCAGTCGAGGCCGGAAGCAGCTGTGTCGGTAGCGTGCTGTTTACCAATTTATCACTAAGCTGATTATATATAGGCTCTTTCCTGTGACGTGTTTTATGATCTTGTTTGCTCTCTTCATTGTTCCACTCCTCTATTTACACACCTTTTAAGTATAAAGACAAAAGACACGGGATTTTTTGCTCTGAGTGTAAATTAGACAGTATTTACGGCTCTCGACTCGGTATTACCGTTAAGTGTACGTTACTGAAAATTCATAACGTGTCCCAGTTATTGTAATAAATGTAAAGTAAAATTTTATGATTAACTAGTGAAAAAGCCTGGTTCCTTCTGTAAATCAGATTAAAAAGTCAATAGCGGCACCAATAAAATTACATTTGCATACATTTTGGTATATTTCAACATGATAATACTACCCATTCAGGACGTTCATATCTTTGAATTTAAAAATGAAATATTGATATTGATATATTCAGTATTACCTATATTACATACAATATTCTTGGGCGACATCATCAATTCAATCTCTAAACTAACACTACTTAGTTTCATTAAAGTTGAACTTTATCCCATGGGAACACATTACCAGGGTAAAAAGTATCGATGGTTTAATCTAGGACATCTAACTTTTTTGTATACAAAATACATATAGTATTTATTTGTGTATCCATGCTTTCAAAATGACGGTGACTCAAGGTCAAAAAATTATAAATAGCGTTTCACACCCATAGCCCCACAGTAGGATTTAACCTGAGTCGTGGGTGCCATGAACACACACAGAAACAAGCACATAAACACCCAGACCAGGTACAGAAATCTAAATTCATCATTCAAATTCCTGCCCCGCTAAGAATGGGCAGGACACTCCGAAGGTCAAATAAAAGAAGTGGTCAGTACTCAACAGTAATATTATATTCTTATGCGCTTATCAAGTTAATTTTATGCTACTCGGCGTAAATGGCTTTATTTTGTTTTTGGACTAACCTCGAATCCTACTTCTAACCCATCATTATACGAACACCTTTGTTTCGCCGTATTTACGCGGTTCACTGACGAGGTCAGGATTTCGAGACCGGAAGAAAACCAAAATATCATGTATTGTTCCTTTTGCGTGTCGCTTGAGATTCCGGTAAAAAAACGTCAAACTATTCTTTCATGAAAATTGCCTGAATGTAGAGTAATGAGTTATGATTCCAATCTGTGAAGGTCGAATGCTTACTAATGATAAAGAGTGTCGAATATTCCATTAATTTATGTCGACGTTTAAGATAATCGTAAGTACAGCTTACGGTTATTCAAAACATTTTTCTAAAATAAATTTAATTAACATTTAAAATACTTTTGTTGAAATCGATCGTATTAAAAACGTAAGAAAAACACTTCAGAAATCCTAAAATAATGCGCCCGAAATTGAATTGTTGGCACGATCCATTATATTGATTTAAAATAACAAAAGGTCGATTAGGAATGTAAATATAGAAAATTCGTAAAGGAAAACGAAAGATAAGCGGATTTAAAGCATCCATTGCAAGGAATCGACGACTTTCTACATAGAGAGTTATTAAAATAACTCTGCATAGTCGATGTACGATCTACAAGTCGAAGGATTCGGGTCAGATTCATATTACCACGTATGTATTTTACAGTTTAAAGTCAGCTTATTTATAAAATTTTACTGATATACAATGTTATGTACATTTTAATAAGAATATTAGACTTTAAGCTATCAAACTTTTGTTTACCGTCGCTAATGTAACCAGAATTAGGCAGAAGACACTGGACAGGAGGTATTCCAACTTAGTCCTCAGGAGTAGCAACGCATCCACAAACAACGTTAGATAGGACTTCGGTCCTGGGTGAAGTTTTATGTGGACGTCCATGGGCTGCAGTGACTACTGAATATCAGGTGCCCGCCCTGCATTCTCGTTTGCTATTCTGTTAATTGTATGTATAGAAAAAAAACAGTTGCCAATTCTAGGTTCATTTTGCAAGAGAGGTCTAATTTAATTTATTTATTTTACCTTGCTATGTCACCAACCAGTATTCACACAGCATAAGAACTAACGCATTTCTAAGAAAAAAAACGAAATAGGTAGTTAATAAAAAAAACTGTAAAACAGACAGAAAAAAATCGCATTTCACATCTGGCATATTAGAGGAAAGCTTTGAATAAATAGCCATATAGAACAATGTGCATGAGCATGAAAAATAAATTGCATAAAAGTAAACAAGTGTGACAAAAGCCGCACCACAAATTGTATTTTCAGTGGAGCAGGTGGCGTGGCCTTAAGCTCTTCGGCCCACAACGTTTCCGTATGCAGCTTTAATTTAACTTTGCTTCACTAGGTTTTGTTCTTGCACTTGGCATCGCTTAGTACATGTAATCGTATTATAAAACGATAGTGAGGTTATTATTTTCATTCATAGTTGTTATTTAGGAGGTGATTTAAGATGTAACTGTAATTTAACTTGGTTCTTAAGTTTTACCCACAATCTTGTTGACTTATTGTGTTTTCTTCTGAGTAACTTCTCTCTTAAAATATCTATAAGTAGACACCTGTAAAATATTATATATTTTGACACATTGACTATTTTTACTTCAATATGTAAAAAGTAATAGCGGCTCAAATAAAACAGATTTTCAATCAATTGGAGACGTTATTAAAAGAAAACGGGTTACATGTTAAAAGATAATATTAATCATAGAAATAACAAGTCACGTAGATTTTTATAAAATTAAAGTAATAGTATAGATGAGTATAGTAAGCAAAAGGTTGTCAACAGCACAAAGTTATAAAAAAGTAAGCCTGTTGAACAAAAACCAAGCCACGAAGTATGTTTTCAGTAGCGCAGGTGGCTTGTCCAAGCGTAACGGCCCAAGAAGAATCCTTATGCTGATTTTATGCTGAAGATTTGGAATTTATTACTTATTTTAATACAATGTATTGAACATTCTATGCTTTGCTTAGTCTCCCATTACTTGACTAACCCGTTTTTTCTTTTCAAATAATATACTAGATGTGACCTCAAGACTTTCTATTTAAATCTATCCTATTCATTATCAACCCATTATTGTCCTACTGCTGGGCATAAATCTTCTATCAGTGATGAGAAGATTTAGGCCGTAGTCCTGCACACTGGCAAGGTTTTGAATGGACTTCATATGCATAATATTCTCACATTATGGAGAACTCTCAGGCATGCAAGTTTCCTCACGATGTTCTGCTAAATTAATTTGTTAAATTAATAATTTAATTTCTAATACGGACGTTATTTCGAAAAAAAATGTATATATTAAATTCAGAGAAATGGAGATTTGGTAGCGGGGGTCAAGATTCTTTACAAGGCTATCACTCTAACCTTACCCTATCAATGATATTGAATTTTCGAATAATTTGATATCTATGATCTAAGTAGTAACAAAAGTAAAACTCATTGATCTACGAGTGTACCTACTGCTGCAATATGCTAAATATATTTTAAAACCTTTTATCGTTGATGTTGTTTAGTTATGTAGATAGTTTACGATTTTCTTAAACTGCTGTGATATGGAATGTTTAAGGAATTATAGTCAATTTACGTACGTACCTGTAAATTAAAACGGACACGTGCAAGCACGTCCATACGCGACCTGACAATTTGCCAGATGACACGTCCGCCTCTTTGCTGGGTTCAGTTTATAAAAGAAACGAAAAATTGCTTAAAATAAACCGAAGTTATGGAAGGCCCGCCTCAAATTGCTTACAGGGGCACAGGTGGCGGTCTTAAGCTCCGCTGGCCGACGCCGAATCCGCACGCGAGTTTAATTTAACTTTGCTTCACTGGTTATTGTCCTTGCACTAAAATTTGAGATATTATTGTTTACAGTCAGTAATACAAAAATCTCCGGTCTAAACTATTTACTAAATATTATGGGCACAAAGATTCTTATTTTATGCAGTGCCTCTATTTACTTGTGAATATTTCTTTATCGGATAAGTTATACTATCTCACATTTATTAAAAACGTCTCAAAATTAAATTATTATCTGCTGTACTGTTAAAATTTAAACATTTAATTATCAACAATCGATTACCCAATTATGCGAAATATTTATAATAGACCTTACTTTCTGAGTACTTCTGTTCTATTCAAAATGGAATATTTCTTAATGTATGAGAATTCTGGTCATATATATTATATATCTTACATAGCGCAGCTACTTAAACCTCCTCAAGCATAGACTTAATTTTGTACAGAAATCGTGAAATAATTTAATTTAAATTTTCAATAAAATACGCGTACAAGGTACAAGTATGTACGAGCTCAGCTTGTGATGCGCGATGCTTTGAATACGTAACACAGAATAACTTCATTAGCATCTGCTGCTCTATACTGCTTTATCATATACGTTGTGTACCATAGTGTTATAGTGCTTAAAATCATCAAGTAGGTATCTGGTTTAAAATGGATAATTTTCATTGCAGATTGAAAACTAGTTTTATCTTTAACAAATTAAGTTGAGCTTTTGATTTTGAAAGGCGGTAAAAAGTTTAATAATAATAATATCTAAACTATAGAATTGTTGAAAATAATGACTACTATAACTAGTAGAAGAGCGATCAATGTACATAACATAATGTAAACAGAGCAGTGCAATATTAGCATAGGTAGTTCCTTCAGTCCGATACGCTATGAATTCGTAACGTGGCCGCATGCATGTGGTATCCGAACGTCAGAGGTAACGTACTTTGTTGTCCGATTAGTTGCCACTGTCACTTTAACTGTCACTGTATATTGTTTTACTAAAGGAATTTAATTTACTGTCTACAAAACAGCGCTTGATATTCCGTATTTCTTATTGATATTTTGGTAATAAAATTCCATAGCTATTGCGATAAACAGGCAGTTTACATATCAATTCGTGAATTGTGCCGTAATTTTAACCTCATTTTAATTTATAACCGTCTTAATATGATAATAAGTGCTAATAATTGTAAGTGTACACCGTTTTAGTAGTCTAATTTTATTTAAAATAGTATAATCCTAGAGTATAGTATAATCTGTAGATTTCAGTAATTCGATATTTCGTTACAGATAATTTTTGAAACAATTTTAAAAGAATTTAAAAAAAAACATTATGCTACATTCTACAAGAATGACCATTGTTAGGGATTTTGTAAGGTTGCAAATACAACAGCGCAGAATTAGCATAGGTTGCTCGCTCTGTGCACGATACGCTGAGAATTCCTATCGTGACCGCATGCATGTTGCATCTGTCCGTCCTTTGTGACGTACTTTATTGTCCGATTATTCAGAATTAAAAAATAGAAGATAATAGTATGGAATTTGTACCCTAAGATTCTATGCGTGACTTATCATTACTCTACATTTAAATAAATCAAGAATCCGTGAAATAGAGCGGAGTTTGGATAATTTAATTGATTCGGCGTATTTCTTATTATTACATTTATGTTATATCGATTTCCGATGTATGCTGTACAGCTTATAGACCATCTAAAAGCATCTTAACTTAGTACTTTCTAAAAAATTAAATCTGTGTGTGATCAGATTTTCACTTTAGTGTCCATTATATTACATTCATAACGTTAGTAAATTCATTGAATGTGAGAGTAGTGAATTTAGTCTCTATCTTCTAAGTAACAGATACTTGTAGAACAGAAATACGTCGAATTGACGTAGGTAGCAATGACCCAGAACGCGATACGCTTTGAATATTTAATAAGTCCTACCTGCAACAACTGCAACTGAGTTATCCAATACACGGTATTATGTTTTCTGAAACATGACTAATTTATTTTCATCCAGTAGCACTAACTTTATAAAATGCAGAAATAGCCTTTGCGGCTAGTGGTATGATTTTTTCAGGATAAATCAGTGCAATTTTATTATAACTAAATATCATTAATAATGGCACTAGAAAAAAATTGCTTATAACGAACTTTTATATTAACGGAATAGAAAACGAGCATGTAGGTCACTTGATATTAAGTGATTACTACTGCAGCTCGTGGACGTCCACATCTAACTCTAAATAAGACAGAAGTCCTATCTCTGAGGTCCTACGTGAGAGCGTTGCGACAATGAAACTATCCTAAGCAGAAATAATGGCAGCGGTGGTAACATCATTTCCTACACAAAACTCTGCCGCCCTCGGAAATTTTCAACACAGTAAAATCCTTCTTGTGAGCACGGGGTAATAATAACTATTTCTTTTTCTAATTCTTTTACACTGATATCATGAATATGAATAGTCAAAGGGTCATTCGAGTGTTGGAGGTACATACTAAAAGATATCTAAGGCATTCAATAAGGCTTTACGACTTCCACAAATGTCTCTCAATAATAATCAGGACGGATTATTATTATTATTAATAATCAGGAGGAGGATGTTTTTTATGCTCATTGCAATTGTAAAATACTTTAGGTCGAAAGTGCAAAAAAGTCCTTGCCAAAATAAATTCAATTAACATACTTGTAGCGTAGCAAGTTACTTAGCATATGTAGAGGAACTCACCTGATACGCGATATGCTTTGAATACGAAACGCGACTGTATCAGTACCAGCACAAATACACTGTTTTATATACGGCGTTTGTTGTTTGATTGTATTTTGTTGCATTATTTGTAAGGACGTAATTGAGAGACAGATTTTTGTCAATTTTCAATAATATAATAAAATTTTAATGACGTTTTTATACTCCTGAATAACTTTTACATTATTAAGTAGGAATTTAATATTAATTAATTTAATATTCATAATAATTTATTATAAATACTGTGCCACAGTCATGTGCCATGGACACACACAGAAATATGAACACAAACACGCAATTTCTGCTCTGCTGGGAATCGAACCCAAAACCCCCCGCATGGCAGATCCGCAAGTTGACCACTGTATCGGTGTGATGGGATGGACCACTGTGATGGAAATAAAATTATAACATCATTATAAATTAGTATTGAGATAATAATAATTGATTGACTCGTTATTTTGTACCACTGTCATAAATACTGTAATTATTCTTTAATATGTAATATACATATATTTAGGTATGTGTTTCGCGGGTTCTTACAAAATATTACAAGTAAACTACTTTAAATTATCTCAATTCTTATTAAACACTACCCTGAAATATAATTACGTACCTATATTATACTCGTAGCAAGAATTTGTGTGGGCGGTTGTCATAAATCAAGTTAATACAGTCAGTTGTAAATGCATCCTAAATGCAAAACTAGTATCTGAGCTGAAATGCACCTACTTGCCCCGACCGTGATATACGAGGGCGATGTTTATTCCATTTGCTGCTCGGCCGCCGCAGTTCAATTTCAGCGATACCCAATACGTTTTAACTGATTTCACTTGCAGTCAAATGAACGGTTGCTTTTTAATACCTTTATTACATTACATACAACGTGCTTATGCTAACAATGTGTTACGTAGTATTTAATAACGTTGTATTTAGTACTAAAATCAAAGGTATTGTTTGTAATGTTAATATTTATACGTATTCTAGAATTCAGTACTTTCGACATTAAACCTGTTTTCAATTGCTGTCTGGGACAAGGAGATGATAATGGTTTTTTTATATGTTGATATATGTAATATATATATTTATATTAGTAGAATAGCAAACGAGCATGCAGGCCACATGATGTTAAGTGGTATCTGCAGCCCATGCACATTCACACCTGAGGTTGTGTGTGGATGCGTTGCTACTTGTCCGTTGTCTTCTGCCTAACTACACCCTTCAAACCGAAACACAGCGGTTCTCACACTGCTGCTTAGGCAGTGGTGCCGCCGCAGCCTTTGACATAAGAATCTACCACCAAATTTAAATTAATTTAAAAGACATTGCATGCTACCCGCTCTCGCAGCTACTGGTAAGATTTTTAGGAATTGGATAAGGTCGGAGTTTATATTGCGAAGTAACTTAGAATCATATAAGTTTTTATCACGTAGGTGTATACAGCTTATCATATAGCAATTTTTTTTTGCACATACCACTTAAACGTTTATGTATGTAGTATATATTATATGGATGGCTTGTAGCTCCAACGTCCTAGGGATTATTTTTCGTCATTAACCGACGTAGATAAGGGAAATAACAGGAGACAACGACTACCTACATAAAAAATTAAAACAAGATAAAAGTACCTTAAACAAAGCTGTACTAAAATCAATTAAGGGGTTATTTTAGTAACACATAATCCGAAACACTTAACCTGTTTTGCTAGTAAAATTCAGTCAAGTTAGGTTCCAGGTTACGAGTATTCTGCACGAGAGCTTTGAATAATTGTGACGCAATTGAAATTAATGGTAGGAGCTATCAAAAAAAACTCAAGTACCGTTGAAATTATTCGCACCAATAAAGCTTTTGTTGTGTGGGCGGGCGTCGACGATCGCGGGTACGGTGCAACTCGCACACGCCACGCAAAGAAGGCTCAATGCACCGTGAAATTGCCAATTTTCCACGTGATTTTATTTATTTATTTCATACATCGATGACATTTTCATTCTTTCTATAACAGCTCACTGCATCGGAAAATCGTTACAGAAGCCGGATCTGAGCGCATCGGGAGTGCATAAAATGTTACTAACGTGAACCCAGGGCATGAAAACCAGACACAGTGCTTAATTGAATTACTTTTAATTCTTGAGCATTCACAAACTTGTGCCATGAATTTAAAACGCGCGATACTACACTTAGTACAATGTGTCTCTCGCCAGGTATTGCATCCTGTTTTTCTCCCTACGGTTTAGCTTGATAATATACTTTACTTCTTACAACTTAAGGTGTATTTTAGGATGCTGAGGATAACGGAGATATGTCGTTTACCTCACTCAGAAAGGAAACTGATTCATTTCCGATGCATGGTTGAAGCTCTTTGTGGAGTTCGTCGGCTGCGAATTGCTCACGTTTTCAACATTTGATTGCGACATCAATACCTTTGAAATATTGTAACTGGAGTTATTCCATTTGAGTGTTATAAAATAAATGTTCTTATTCATTTTACGTTGAACTCAATTTCAATTGAATCTGAATAGGGTAGAGAAATAATTTAATATTCGAGAAGAGGTACGCGCCTCCGTCTTGAGACTGTCGAGAGTTAAGACTACAAAACAGATGCTGACTGGCGTCTCCCAGGCGGGCACTTCCCTCCGTCACGTAGCAATCGCGTCTGCAAAATGCAGCAATGCATAAGAATTCAATTTTATGCTTGTTTTAGGATAGTTTCCGTACTAAGTGTTTAAATTCGAAAGCGCTTTTATCTGCTCTACTTATTTTATTTTAGAGTCGCTTAGTAATGGAAATAAGTGAAATGAACACCAACTTCAAAAATATTTAATACTAACAAATTATCTGAGAGTGGTCATTATTTTGACCTGTAACCACTCATCGTATATTCTCTTGGACTTCAAATACGCAATATTATATAAGAACGAAAAGAAAGTTGTAAAGCGATTAACAGAATTTTAGTGTTATTTATTTTTGACTGATCGTTATAAATTTAACTAAACTGTGAGCTCGGATCGTATTAAAAATATCTTCTTTTAAAAGTGAATCTGATCCATACTTCCAAATCGCGGTAACCCAAAGTTTTCAAAGATTTTGGACAAAAACCACAAACAATTACTCTATCATTATTTATTCACACACAACGTGAACAAATAATAAATTGCATTTCCGACTGGCGCTGCAATTGGGTTATGCTTATTACTGTTAAGTTAGGTCAGAAATGGCCTAAAATCTATCTAAAAAATAAACAGGAAACCAATAGGTAGTAAAATAAAACTTCAAACTGCCCCAGAATCGCTAACATGCACTATAACTCGTCATTTCAAAATTCTCACATATCGAATGCGAGCGTATTCCAAAGGGCGAAGTTTGTTGAGTAGGTACTCGTAGCATTAAAAGATTAAAAGTCGACAGTTCGTTCAAGCTGTATCGAATCGAAACTGGAAACGATCTCTCGACTCGGCTGCGACATATATTTGCGATGCAGGCGGCGCGTCCGCGGCGAACTTCGCCTGGCGAATGCAAAAATTTAAATTAAAAGCATAAATCAGGCGTGTATCGAGTAAGTTTCGAGATTGGTACACATTTCAACTGCACGTTCCTGAATATGTATTCTGGTGTGCTCGCTTTTATTAACTAATTCATTTCGTTTTCCCAATCAGGGCGGTGCAATTTTTTGGCCATTCATGTGTTCAATCAGGTTGGTACCAGGTTGGGTTCAATCAAAAATTTCTGATTTTTAAATAAGATATCATGAGTTAAAATATTTCGTTATACGATTCAGTTCAGTTAATTTTTTATTTTATGGAAGCTTATATTCTTTAGTTAGCAAGCAAACGTCTTATGTCGGCACCACCATAGCTCCTATTTCTGTAGGAAAGCAGCAGTGCTCGCGCTGTCGTGTTTCGATTTGAAGAAACATACTAACCCCACAGGAAATAGGCACAAACGACCCACTGTTATTAACGTGCCTCGAGCTTCCTGAAGTTCAGGCCTAACTACACTAATAACAATAATAACCACACAGGAAGCGTACCACGTATTTCTTCCTCAGGAGCGGCAAAGTATCCACATACTACCTCAGATTGAACTTCAGTTTTATTTGAGGTTGCATTTTATTATATAACTGCTATACCCGACAGCGATACCCGTTTAGTAAAATAGTAAGAAATATACATTCCGCGAGGATATTAGTCTAGAATAATTTATTTAAGATTGACTATGATCCACGAGCTGCAGTATCAACTTTAAATCAGGTGCTCTTCTTCCTTGTTAATATAATATTATTAAATGTGTCTGTAATAATTTAATAGGCACTTCCTATACTAGGTATATATTATTTGCAATAACACAGTAAAACATTTCCAATTTTTATTTTCCGTACTAAGTGCACTCGGGAATGCGTAATACATTAACTCTTTACCATTAATTCTCGTGTTTAATTTATTAATGCGTAGCGGTAAATATAATCTGAGATAAAATTTTCATTTTGATATGACGCCGGTCGCTACGGTTAAGTTACAATAATTATCTGGCATCCGTAAAGTGAGAATATCTTGTTAAAAGGAAAGATACTTCACAGATAATTATGGCACGAGAATTTCGTCTAAATATTTTTGAATTAATTGCTCTGAAATATTATGAGTATCTTAATCTTATAATCTTAATTAAGAGAACTTCAGAACGCTCAAATTAGAAATTTTAATCTTGAAATCCGCCTACCGTGAGCCCGCAGATAATTTTAAATGTATTTATTTTTGTTTTGATACACAAATTTTCGTAAAACATTTTGATTGTTAAGGCCGTGAAACCGATATATAAAAACTAACAATTAGTCCTTAAACAAACCCACAATTGATCATTAAATAATGTAGTAAAACGCTTAATACCGTTTAAACTTAATAAACAAAACTTTTGAAAATTGTTTTCAGTTTCACGGAATATTTAATTATCGTTTGTAACGATTGTGAGCAACTCGAGTGTAGAAAGCGGTGGCTTGTCAAGGAAAATGTTTTGTTTCAATAGAAGCTCTTTCACGCTTCATTGCCTTATTTATTTCGTTTTGATTGATTCACTTAAGGGAATCGAATGCGAACAGTAAAAGATAAAAGAAAATTTGGAAATATTTTTAGGGGATAAAACAATAAGTGTCGACAGAGATTGGAAAATATTGGTTACTTTTCCTCTTGACCAAACAGCCGTTATCTTAATTTTTTAAACTGTATTACATATTTACATGTTACAAATAAGCTTTTGTAAATCAACTTTCAGTTATACTATTATTACTTATTATAGTAAATTATTTAATGTCATGATTATTCAAATACTAATAAGACTCACATCATGTTGTAGGTACTCAACACATGCATGTTGTAGGTACTCAGGACATAAACATAAAACCCTTAAAACTTTTTTTAAGACTTTGTAAGACGAATTCTTAAGACAATAGCGTGTTAATACTAGACTTGTATAGTTTTGATAATGAGAACAGTACAGACTAAAATAAAATTGGTTTTGATTGCAGCCGTGGGCGGTGTCAGCTGGGAGGAATGGTGGACCTACGATGGCATTTCAGGTGAGACTTATAACTCCATTGTTAGAATAATATTGGTATTTTTATTTTTAAGTCCTTAAGTTTTTTACCACTGAATGCAAAGACAAACGCTAGATGGCAAACGTAATATTCAGTTTGCGTTCTTTCACTACTTTAGCGTATTATCTGAATTCTACATTCAAGATTATTAACCTCTTATTTTGTCTTTCATTTTAACCGAGGCTATACAGATATGCGTAATGTTAAAGTTGCTAACGAGTAGTCTGTCTGTCTACACAATTATGAAATGCCACAACATCTTTGGAAATATTCTAATAATATACTTATAACAGGGCATTGTTTACATATTGAAGATTTTTGAACTGATTGAAATCGACTAAATAGATCGAAACCTAAATAGGTTTTAAATGTGACTTTCATAGTTTAAAAGCATAAAGTTAAACTAAAACACTGTTGAACTGTTCGTAATTATGGACAATATCTGTCCAGTAGATGGTGTGATACAGCTCTACCCATCTATAATCGGTTTTGGTATAATCTCAGGAGGGGAGCTAGCTAGGGGAGCTATTACTAGAATAATAGAAATTATCTATTATTCTAGAATGTCTGCCATGCTAGAATTAGTTTGTTAGTCCGCCAATCCGCACTTGGCCAGCGTGGTGGACTATTGCCTAAATTCTCTGATCTCTGAGAGAAGACCAGTGCCCAGCAGTGGGACGATAATGGGTTGATGATGATGATTCTAAACGTTATCGAGATATTTACCAACCTTAACCCAAGACTTTTGGCAGTATTAAGTTATTAAGTACTACTTGCTTTTCGACTTCAAAAACGACTAACTGACTTTTGCGTGATTGTCGACAACCATACAAACACACATGTAAATATAATATAAACCATAAAATTGTCGATATCAATCAGTTTTTCAAAAATATCTTAATATACATACATAAAAATACCTCAGCCGACTTTGTCGATTGTTGACGTGAGAAAATTAAAATGTGTAGTTTAAACGATAATTGTTTAGTTTTACAGCCGACTTATAGTAGAATTTAAGATTGATATAAAACAGATATGGTGGTGTAAGTAAGTCAATATTTGTTGAATTTCTACTTATGTATCTTACTACCACTGTTTCCTCTCTGACACCTAACATTGTTTCCAGGAACAAAATCTAGTAATCTAAGTCTACATTAAACAATTACCCGAACCACTAACAATTCTAAAGTTACGCAAACATTCAAACTTTGTAATGAACGTGCATATGTGGCCCCTTAGTTTATTTACACAGGTATCAAAATTCTAATTCTGTTTTCTCTCATTTTTGCTACTTTTGTATAACAATAAGATAAGTAAAATATATTTATAGAGATCCAATGTTTAATGTTGGTTTCTTCGGATGAAAAAATTGTTTCATAGACATAGGTACATACCAGCCGCATTTAAATTTAAATGTATTAAACGAACACTATTTTGGTATGTATAACTGTAATATAAGTTTTGAGGTTCATTCAACAAATGCCCTGCAAGGCGTATTTGCTCAGAGAGAAAAACTACAAAGGTAAAGTTAAAGATGAAAACAGACTTTTAAAAATGGAATTAATTATCATCGTATGATGATATGATATATATGATAATGGTATCATTATCATACCATTTACACCATACCATTTCCACCATATAATTATGAATTACATTAAATATGCTACTGAATTACAAACTCAGCTTACTAATCTGCAATTACAATACATTATTATAACAGAACAGTATCTACGCTTGGATTTGGATGCTCATCTGCTAGGCCTAATATAAAAAATGATCCTCCACACCATCACACAAAAGATGAATATTCAGACACTGCTACTTCACGGCAGAAATATGCGCATTGATACTTTCGTATTCGAATCCTTAAACGGTGTAAAGATCATAAAAAGTTGATAATCTGTAGTCTCCCCACTGACCTACCGCAAACACACCGCAAACACGCCGCTAACATTTCGTTTGCGAGCCGTATCAATTTCTCTTTGCCGATAACATTTTTGCCGGTTTACGTGACATGAAATTTATATAGGCGATTTATCTTACATTCATATTGCGTTACTCGCAAAATTGTTAGGTGTTATCATATCACTCGCGTACCCGTACTTCGCATTGTCTTCCTTGAATATTATTACAGTTACATTTCTTTCGGATTCAAAATTGCTTATTTGTACGTGCATAACATTTTTATTACGCTTATCTTCAGTATTTAGTTTGAATACTTTTTGGTTTTAATGGTAAAGGTTTTTTCCAGAACGTCAATTGTTTAATGTCGTTAACTAAAGGAAACACTTCAAAGAACTTTTTCATAAAATAGTCAATGTACAACTTATTCGTATTAGACATACTTAATTTGTACTTGTAAACATTTTCAAGGCTTGTTTAATTTACATAAGATTCTCCGTTTAAATTATTTCTGATTGTAATAAAAAATTTACCGTACCAATTAATTTTGTTAATCATTTAGTAAAAACGTATCGGCTAGTTTGGACGGCCTTCCGGCCAAAGTTAGCCGACTTGTGTTGCGTGATGGAGGCCTGTGGTGCCTGCGTCTTCTGTAATATTCACTCGTACCTACGAACTTTAGAGGATAGATTGGGGTCTGAAGATTTTAGAAATTTCCACGTATTTATGATAGTACGAGACTATGTCGCTGCAATTCAAATCCATATTTGTATGGACACTGAAATTTTGTGGAATCTAAGATACATAAGAATGTATTCTTACCCATTTAACATATTAAAGTCGTTATGACGTTTCATACTCATAGCCCCACAGTAAGATTTAACCTGTGTCGTGGGTGCCATGGACACACACAGTTTGTTTCTGTGTGTGTCACAAACAGTCTTGTTT
>DWKW01000471.1:0-16655 GCA_018250115.1 Doberes anticus | reverse complement strand
CATAGTCCGCCACGCTGGCCAAGTGCGGATTGGCAGACTTCACATGCCTTTGAGAACGTTATGGAGAACTCTCAGGCGTGCAGTTTCCTCACGGTGTTTTCCTTCACCGTTAAAGCGAGTGATAATTAATTAACAATACGAACATAATTTCGAAAACTTTGAAATGAGTTTTCGAGAAATAGAGGTGCGTGCCGGGGTTTGAACCTCGACCCAACGTATCGGGGTCGAGATGCTTCACTACTAGGCTATCACTCACTAGGTGTTTAAAATTTACCGATAAATAAGCTCATCATATTTATACGGGTTAATTAAGGTAAAATTCAGGTAAAATTCGCGAACATACCAAACCCGTGCGCAAACAGACTCGTTTCCCCTTCAGTTCGCAGTTTATACTGGACGATGTTTTCCGAACTTAAATTTAGCCCAGACAAGCTACACGACCTAGGACCCAGCGTTCATAAAGGTAGTTTGTATTTATGATGTGATTGCCATCCGCAAACGGCGCTCGGCGCAATAAATATTTAGAGCCAGTGTACGTCTACTGCAGTTTCCCTTGAGCGTGTTTGAGAATTACTCGACTGAACATAGTTTTTATTTTATTTTATTCAAACGTAATACCAAGATTTTACATAATGAAGCTTTTAATTGCATTCCCGTAGCGTTTCGAACACCATACAATGACTGCTGCAGTGACAAGGGAAATCCAATGATTTACTTCTTACTAATCAGCAAATCAGAAGCCAATTTTGAAGGAGTAAACTTGGACTGCGGTAGAGTCTTATGTCGAAGGCTCACCTGCGACGGCTTCAGGGTTATTACCCTGCCCTAATTCTGCCGTAAAGCAGCAGTGTTTTAACGCTTCACACTCACAGCCCCACAGTAGGTTTTATTTAACCTGTGTCGTGGATGCCATGGACACACACAGAAACAAGTACACAAATACCCACACCAGGTACAGAAATCTAAATTCATCATTTAAATTTCTGCCCCGCTGGGAATCGAACCCAGGACCCTCCGAACGGCAGTCCGCACGTTGACCACGGCGCCATACGGGTCGTCAAAGTGTGAGATTTAGTGAACTGTGTGAGAACGGAAACATAACAGTCCTAATACTGCTGGCCTATGGCTGAAAAAGACTGCAACCGCTGCAGTGCCACTGCAGACGAGTCCCTAGACACCTAATAGATTTAGATCATCAAAATGTATCTTCACCTTTTTTTATTCAAACGGAATAGCAAACGAGCATGCAGGCAACCTGTATTAAGTGGTCACTGCAGCCCATGGACATCCACACCAAAGCTCAACTAGGACGGAAGTCCTATCTGAGGTTGTATGTGGATTCGTTGCTACTCCAGAACTAAGTGCTGCTACTACTACTGGAGAACTAAGTTGGAATGCCTCCTGTCCAGTGCCTTCTGCCTAACCACACCCTTCAAACCGATATACAGTAGTTCTCATACCGCTGCTTTATGGTAGAAATAGGTGGTGGTGGTAGCGGTGGTGCCACCGCAGGCGAGCCTTCGACATAAGACCACCACCATCATACCAGCTTGGTGTTTTCGAATCTTTTCGACGTCTTCACGTAAGACTTTTTATGTACGCATATCTATAAGTTAAATATTGTTGTAAGGTTATCTGTGATGAATATTTTAGAACTGGAAACGTTTTGTCGATTTAAAACTGTAATCGAATTTAACGAAATGAAAAATTAAGCAATATAGAAAAACAAATGAAAAATGTATCTGCGAATTTATACAGCAAAACAGCGGCATCGGTGTTTCTGTTGCAGGAAATTTTGACGGAAGGCACTAAATTTATTTATTGATTATCATCATCAACCCATTATTGTGCCACTTCTGAGTTCGTGCTCAGTGATGAGAGAAGACCTGTCTCTCAGTGATGAGAGGGTTTAGGCCATAGGCCACCACGCTGGCCAAGTGTGGATTGGCGGCCTTCACATGCCTTCGAGAACGTTATGAAGAACTATCAGGGTGCAAATTTCCTGGCGATATTTTCCTTCACCGTTAAAGCGAGTGAGTGCGTGGTGGGATTTGAACCTCGACCCACCGAAAAGGGGTCGAAATGCTTAACCAACAGGCTATCACTCACTACGATACTACTGTTAGTTTTTTTTTAAATAAATTTATGAATCAATTAACTCATTATACGGCCCTGTCAGAGACAAGTTTCTGAATAAAAGTTCTAATCTCTTACATTCTCAATAGAAAATGACGTTAAACCGTCTATCAATCTAAGCGCCGCGGCTTATCTCGCGGTTACAAATTACGCTCTCGACTCTTAAGCTGCTGCTCCGGACAGTAATCTCGAAGTCTTGTAATTATGCAGACGCAGACTATTGGTGTTACGTGTTTAAGTCATTTCTAGATATTCGTTACGTTCTTCATCAACCCATCATAGTCCCACTGCTGGGAACGGATCTTCTCACAGAGATGAGAGAGTTTAGGCTGTAGTCCACAACGCTGGCCAAGTGCGGATTGGCGGAGTTCACATGCCTTTGAGAACGTTACGGAGAACTCTCAGGCATGCAGGTTTCCTCACGATGTTTTCCTTCGCCGTTAAATCGAGTGATAATTGATTCAGAATACGCACATAATTTCGAAAAATAGAGGTGCGTGCCGGGGTTTGAACCTCGACCCACCGATGCGGGGTAGAGATGCTTAACCACTAGGCTATCACTCGCTTTAGGATTACGAGGGTAGTTCTACTTAAATCCGACTAGGTTTCGAAGAAGCTAATCCGCTGTCCTAAGTAATTAATTAGTTGCACCGAGACGCGAAGCGTCGGATTTACTTAAAGATCACTGCCAGTGAGTTTGAGGATATTAAAGAAACTTCTCTATTTAAGATAATTTCAGAAATTAACGTTCACAGAGTATTATGTCTAGGGCTCGTCTGAGGCACTGTCATTGTACCTATTTATGCCGTAAAGCAGCAATTACTGCTGTACTTTATAATAATAATAATAATTGATTTATTTCTTCACAATATACAAAGATACAATAAAACTATTTTACGCTTTACAATATTCACTTTGATTTGAATGGTGTGTTCATTGTATATACATTGTACACTGTACTAGCATACATTGTGCAGGAGGCGTTCCAACTTAGTCCTCGTTTAGATAAAGATTATTAACAATAATAATATTACTATTAAATAATATTATTTATTAGGTTTGATGTGAACGTTGGGCTGCAGTGATCATTTAACATCAGGTGGCCTGCATGCTCGTTTGCTATTCTATTAACTTAAAAGAAAATGATAAGAATTTGGGCCAGCGCGTGGTTGGACGCGGCTTATGGGCTGCAGTGACCACTCATAATGTAGCCTGCTCGTTTGCTACTATGTATTTTGTAATAAATATAGAAAGTTTCAAAGTAATGTCATTTAAAGTGGTTTGTTGCTTGTAAAGAAAATCGCGTATCTTTTACCGTACGCACGGAGGATTAATCGAAGTAGGCAATGAGCGAAATGTAGTTACGAGTAGCTAGGATAATAATATACTGGACACGAGGCATTCCATGTAGCAATAGATACGAGTATGACCTTTGATAGGACGTCGGTATTATTTGAGATTAGATGTACATGGGCTGCGGTGTTCACTTAACATCACGTGGCCTGCTCGTTTGCTATTCTGTTGGAAAAGCTATGTCTAGTTCCACTGTTAGGATCTTGTTTAAATTCATCGAAGTATATAAATCTAACCATATGCATTTCGACTGTGAAAATCCTATAAACGAGCATGCAGGCCACCTGATGTCCTGCATTTGGTCTCTGCAGCCCTTGGAGATCCACATCTGAGGTTGTATGTGGATGCGTTGCTATTCCTGAGGAATAAGTTTAAATGCCTTTATCCAGTGTCTTCTGCCTAATCACACCCCTTAAACCGAAACATAGCAGCTCTCACACTGCTGCTTAACGACAGAAATAGGTGCAGCAGTGATGCCGCCACAGGCGAGCCTTCGAAATAAGACTTTACCACCATCAATGAAGTTGAAGTCCATACTTATGAAGCTAGTTTATGCTGCATGCTATGCTTATTATTAAATATTTATCAGGTTTTGTCTAGTAGTTATTTTTTGAATATCCTTAATAATTAATCGTTAAAACCGTTACATCTAAACAAAGGTTGTCTTTTTGAAATTTACCTTAGTTACGATTTAATTTTCCGTTTTAAAAAATAATACAGTTGAATTGATTACATACTGAATGTTTATGAAGGTTGCTTAGAAGCAAAGATGGCGGCGCCTCCATATACAACAAAATATGAGTTACTTTTATTTAGATTGTTCCATTTAACAGAGTCTCAGCTAAGCGTGGCCGGGTTTAGCTAGTTCTTTTAATATAAAAAGTATACATTCGTTCATGTAGGGCACCATACGCTATTCTATATACGATACGTATATCGTGCAAATACGAATCGACATGTATCGTACGTACGTGGATCATAAAGAATAAAATCCAGAACGCACACAGGATGTGTTGAAGCGGAAAATTAATCCAGAGTCATGAATGACTTAAGTCATTGTCTGCTAGGCGTCTAACTAATGCTCTACCCGCCGGAGCAGTTTGCAACTTGGCCTCTTAATTAATGCTCCACCTAGAATCTAGAGTGGATAGTGTCGGGATTTGGGTAGATTGTTGTTTTAACTTAAATAAACAACTAGAATCGAAACATTTCAAACAAACGACGAACAAAGTAAAGTTTCTGATTGATCTATACAAGCTCGCTGGTATAACGTTACTTCATTGAGCCGCATTGGAGTAACGTGAATGGAGTATGCTTTAGGCCTCGATTTTGTAACGTGAGCCCCTGTGCTTCTTGTAATGTATGTCTGTCTGTGTATGACAATTACATATGTGTACTTTCCACTCCGAACCTCACACATTACATTCTGATACATACTAACACTGGTAGTATTTTTTTTTATGGTAGTAGAATAGCAAACGAGCATGCAGGCCACCTGATGTCATGTGATCACTGCAGCCTATGGACATCCACATCAAACCTCAACTAGGACGGGAATCCTATCTGAGGTCGTATGTGGATGCGTTGCTACATGAGGACTAAGTTGGAACGCCTCTTGTCCGGTGTCTTCTGCCTAACCACAAAGTATTTTTAGTATTTATTGATACAACCGCCTGGCAAGAACAATAGTCCGCCTATACGCACTTGGCAAGCGTGGTGGACCATGGCCTACCCTCTCATCTCTGAAAGGAGACCTGTGCCTAGCAGTGGCGAGGACGAAGACCCGCGTTCTACGGGCCAGACATGCGGAGTCCCAGCATGAATGTCCTCTTCCGACCATCATCGTAAATTACACACCGTGTCGACCTGAGCCGAGGACGAGTGTCGCAGGAGACGCCCTCTTCTTCTCGGGGCGGAGTTGCGTATTCCAGGTCACAGCTGTCATGGCCGCCGCTGTCTCGCACTACTTACGCACTTTAAGCCTGGGCGAGCCCTTCTAGTTCCCAACAAAAAGCTCAGTAAAGCTGTAAAGGCTAATATGGCCAACAGCATGTGCCATTAGAAGAAAAAAAAAAGATATTGAAAGCATTCATGCATTTTATTCTATTTATTGACTCGGTAAAATATTATATATGAATCGTGTCATATGGATTTATATTACATATAGTACAAGAATACATTATTCGGATGGTTGTTTTACTTCACTATTAATACCACTTTGAAAATTAATTATATCAATTAATCATCACTATTAATCACTGTGAAATAAGGTTTGTGGTGGCTAAAATAAGATACATGAGCGTCGCTTCTGTAGATATGTGATTTAAGAATCGTAAAAATATCGCATCAATGATTGCACAATACCTGACTAGATATGATATGCATAGGAACGACTGTTCCCACTGTTCTACCAGCAACCGAATCTAAATTAAGCGCTCATGTTAAAATTGTATTAATCTCAAGTCTAATATTGAAATCGCCGCCAAGTAAGAGTGGAAGTACATGATGTTGTTTCTTCAATAGATTTGAACCACCTTCTGTATATGCTAAAATGTCTCGTGAATAAAATCTATTATGCAGTAACCTTATTCTTGACAAAAAAAACTGCCTTGCGCCCCCAAGTCAGTTTGCGCACGAAAAATGTTACATTACGCTTACAAATTTCATTCCTTATAATTTTCCGTACCGAGGGCCTTATATGCAAGCCGATTCTTAAGGAGTAAACTCCAATATTATATTGCTTAATTTAGTAATATTATAGTTTATGCTTTCTACCCTCGCCTTCAATAACCTAATGTGATGATTTCAAAAATGTTTTTGACTAACGGATGTTAATATAAAAAATAACGAATTCAATAAAGACTCAATATTGTATCCGTAGAATACGCTATGTCCTATTAACAAAAATGAAATAAATCACACATTTTGTGTATTTTAAAATATATTACCAAACAATTAAATAAACAACTTGTTTTCAGTTTGTATCAAATTGGTTTTTCGTGTGAACAGAAGTACCTAATAACATCAAAACAGGTTTTTGACAGCATTTGACAGAGACTAGAGATATAACTAACTAGAACTACCTACAGCTGTCAGTTATTGAAAAAGTTTGTTGTTCTAGTTTTAGTTTTAAGTTGACTTCGATTTTTGTATTCCCGTGATAATGTAATCTGATGTGTTGAATACATTGTTTTTTTTGTTATAGCTATTCAGTCACGTGTTATAATTTATAATATAATCACAATTATTTCTCTTCAAACAAACCTTATGACCAAGACGATGTCTAAGAGATCTAACCCTTACGTCGAAGACTTCTTGCCTCAAAGTAAAACCCATGTGGGACTCAAACAATTCAATAACAACGAAGATAGAATGCAAAAAGTTTATGGTAATTTCGCGAGTGACTGATAATATAAAAATTTACGAATCAAGAGTTCAAATATTTTCTACTTTAATACTTCATAATAAAATACGAATCCACTTAAAGGACCGCTTCTTTGTTCATACTTCATCAATCTGTTAACCTCAGAAACAGCTGAAGATTATAAATAATTTGAAACTATCATCAATTTTAAGACAAATAGCCTCGCATTACTACAAAAATATATATAGCTTTAGTCTTTCAAGTCACTTTTTTATATGTCTAACATTTGATATTTCCGTTCACTGGTTGAATATACGAAAAAATTATACCTTACCAATTCCTTATTTTGTTCGTAATTAATTGTCAAAAATATAATAATAAAATGGAAATATCAAGAAAACCCTACAGCAATATTGTACATATTGATTCTTAACATTTATAATCTAATTTCAGAAAAGACCTTACTATTACTTTTCAAAGGGGCAAAGAAATTGCCAGAAGATAATGTTCAGAATTTTGAGGTCTACAATGCCAGAAAAGACTGTATGAAGCAGCTAATTATCAACAAAGATGGAACTCTTGTGAATTCAAAAGTAATTGTAAGTAGCATGTTTTTTATTATTCAAAGGGCAAATAGCAAATGAGCATGTATGCCACCTAATTTTAAGTGGTCACTGCAGCCTATGGACAGCCACATCAAGCCTCAAGTAGGATAAAATCCTCGGAACACCTCATGTCTAGTGTCTTCTACCCACTGCAGCCTTCAAACTGAAACACAGCAGTTCTCACACTGCTGCTATATGGCAGATGCAGTGGTGGTGGTGACACAGGTGAGCCTTCAACATATGACTACCACCATTGAAGCATGTGTACTACATGTGGGTATGGTATTATTTGTGCTCAACAAATGTGACAAACACCACCAAATGTGTTTTTTGTATTATGTGGTTTACTTGTAGTCCATTCTTGCAAATTCTTGCAAAATATACATGTAATAAGATAAACTATTAGAATAAAATTCTGTACAAGACAAAAGTGAGCATTGCGTTATTAGGGGTTTTAGGGTCCGAGTAGGTAGAATAAAAAAAAATCAAAACATAGTCCAACATAAAATTCTAGCATCTTTGATTAATTCAATTAATACAATAGCAGAGTTCTTTTTCAGATGTTATACTTAAACTGCTTTATTTTGCAGGTATCTAAAAAGAGTACACCGTTGAAGGAGTGTGGTTGTGGCCACAGAGTGATAGAATGCCAGTGCTCATACTGTGAGACCTCTCTATGTTCCACTTGTAACCGTGTTTGCGCACGCTGCGAGCTGTACTTCTGTTCTAAATGCTCCCTTGTTGAGTATGTTTGCATGCACACTTTCTTTGCCTTAATGGTATTTTATAAACTGATTTTGCCACTTCCTAAAACTAAACTTGTGTTGTTTCAGGTGGGAGGGAACAGAGATATGTGTCTCCTGCTATGGTTAAACAATCTATAGAACTTTATTCAAGAATTAGAAGGATTTATTAGGTCAATTTAAAATATAAATAAGTTTTCTAATTTATTTTTGGTTCAGTATTTAAATGTTAGCTAGTTTGGTATATAAGAATGTGATTTCTATGTTTTGTTATGAATGTGGCAAGTTCTTAAAGCTTAACCAAGGTGCTTTGTAATGATAAATAAATAAAAGACTTGTTATTTATATCATGTTGTTTATATAAAATACTTTACAAAACAAAGGTTGGGATGTTTTATCCATTACCAAATTAAATACTTTAATTTATATAACACAGCACATGATCAAACATGACAAATCATGGCTTGATAACCATTTGTAAATAGCCAGTGGTAAAACACATTATAGCCTGTGATCCTTTGAAATCTTTTAAAATAGGAGCAATAGAAATACAGCTGGAATGATGATTGCATACTCAGAGGAGGTACATCATCATAGTTTAGCAAAAGCTATTTATATTAAAAATATATTTATGATTGGAATAATTAAAGAATAGATTCATAGACGGAGGCCGAACTGGTGCAGTCTCACTCGCACCGTATTTGCATCATTGTTTTGAACTGTATGGAGTGATAAAAGTGAGCAGGTAGGTCGGTAGGTACGGACTACATAAAAATTTCATGTAAGCACATTATTTTTTTGTAATTATTTATTTAAGATTATCTTATTCATTTGTTCAGCTACCACTTATGATTCTCATGTTTAGTGATTCTGATTACTTATACTTTCTCTATATTCTCTCGTTTAAAAAAAACACCTATATACCATACATTTTTGATCACAGTACTTTGTGCAAATAAATAAAACGGTTATGTAAATATTATATATATAATATTGTGCTGTTGAAAACACACATTTACATAATTGGGCGATCAAAACAATCAACACCAAAATACCCTTATATGCTGTACACGACATATACATACAAACTATAATTCCTTAATGTTTATTTACGCTTAGCTTTATATACCTCAAGTATCCCAAAATAAAACCATTTAAAAAATACATCCAACAAATAACTACAGATCAAATCCACATCCACTGATCACGCAGCCCGACAGATCTGTCAAATAACAAGCCTCACGAAAAAGAGATATGTACAAGTAATTTTTACTGAAAATTCTCTTGTAGCGTGAACTCCAATCGTCTTGTCTTTGACTGATTTGCAAACATTCAATGTCTAGAGTCCGTGTGATCTGCGTCCACTAGATATACGTATAAAATAAACTACTAAAGTAATAGTATCTAATAAAAGTTAACAGACAGATCCATCGTTACCTTTAGAAAAGCAGTAGAGTTTATGCAGAAATTAAGCCCTTTGTTTTTAAATGCAGCATGCTTGACTATTAATTAATTTATTTCGATATTCAATGATCTTTAAAAATGTTCTATATGACAATGCAAGTCAAAATATTGCGAGGAAATGCTACTTCCTGATTCGTATAATTTTCATAAGAACACATGGCTGGCAATATTCTATACCACCTTTAGCTGCACGCTTTCATCCTTATGTATATTTTTTTGGGATAATGTCACTGGTAGACAACAAAAGCTGATTCGTTTTACACACCACCTATAATTGCGGCAACTTTTAATAGAATTAATTAATTTTCGAAGGCTATTTTGTAAGCCCACAAATTTAACAATCTTCAAGTTAGAACACTAGCATCCAAGCACGTGTGGCGTGGGGTTGGTAGTCCGCATTCGGCCCTTAAGCTATGTCTTGACCTCAAATCCATATCTATCTTAATTTGAAACAACATACAAAGATGAGAGTATATAAAAATATAGAATTTTCATATAGGTATTGACATATTTATCAGATACATGTATATCTATTTGTGTATGGTAATTTATCTGCCTATATGCGTATGACCGTATATAAAAATTTGGTTCTGAAGATGGATGATATGACTTATCATTTACTACACATATACTGCTGGAGTTAACATTTTCTTATTTGAGGAATAATTCTAGTTAACCAGTCAACTTTAACAGTTGCATTTGATGGTCGCCATCCTGGCTTATTAGCCAGCGGACATTAGGATGGGCGGAGCGCGGACGAAGTGAGGCGAAGGCGGCGTTCTACGCGAACAGGTACCGGTACAGGATGGTGGCGGCCAGGCCCAGCAGCAGCGGCGTGATCCAGGCACTCCATGAGCTGTAGCCAAGCGGTAAGCTAAGTTTAGTTTTTACATCGAGCATTCAACAATACTTAGATAGTTCACCGAAATAGTACAAGAAATATGGTTCGTTCCATAATCACTATTGTACTTAATCCGTAAATCTACGTAAATTTTTAAATTCTATAGTTCAATGTATGAAACAGTAAAAAAAAATAGTACATACTAGTACCTCCCATGATAACCAAAATATGTTGTACCTTTTGTTTTTGTAAACGCGGTGATGCACGTATATCTGTGCGGAAATGTATATCTATGCGAAAATGTATATCTATGCAGCAATGTATATCTTTGCGGAATTGTATATCAATGCGGCACTGTATATCAATGGAGCAGTATGTTTACAGCAATATATTTCTATGTAAAAAACGAGAAATGTTATAGGTGGTAACCTTACTCTAAGATTCCTTTCTGCGTTGATAGTGAATAACATTTAAAAATTGGTATGTACATAACTTTGTAATAAAAATTTGTTTTTTTTAGTGTCTCTAACAGGGTAAGGCCGTTGAATCTTTTTGTAGTAAAATACGTCTTGTACATTTTGCAAGCGGAATAAACAAATTATGTTACTTAAAGTTGTTGAATTTATAAATGTTTTATTTACAAAATAAGGGTTTTAAAATAAAAATAACAAACAAAGCACATGGGTCCGGTAAATAAATGATAATGTTAATTGAATAAAAAGGATGTACATTAAATAACAAGCGTGCGTTTGTAATATGCGCTTTATTCATCAACATTGTACAGTACATTTGGCAGTATATTCCATACACAAATATATTATTTACGTAAAGAAAATCACGAGCTATAAATGTTAAAATGTTAGACAAAAACGCCATGATTTTTATAACTTATAACTAAACTGCCCCCTGTAACAACTACCAACATAAGTCAGGTATAAAATAAGTCATAAAATGAGATCCTGTAGCACTCGAATGGAACTTATTGAAATATGTAGTAACGTTTTTAAAAATATTTCTATCTAGCATAACATGAGCATAAAGCTATCCGTTGGAACCCAGTACAATGAAATCTTTAATAGCCGACATATTAAAATAGTAAAAATGCCAATGAATATTACTGAAATAAGTGAAATTTACATTTTCATACTTTTATACATTTTATCCATAGAAAAAAAATTACCTAAAGGAAAATGACAAAATATGATGAGTCTATAAGAATTACCAATTTATTTTACGTTTGTTCAATGTACGAGTTCAATGTTGAATAAAATCCAAATAAAATAACCTTTAATAGAAAAAAACAATTGTTATATCGAACCTAACAAAAGGTAGAATTTTTTGCACTATGGATGTCATTGGAATAATTAATTGAAAATATACCAACGGTCACTGTCCGTAATTTATGTACCTATCTACATAAACACCAAATGGACTACTGAAGCGATTATAAGCATGTTTCTTTGTTGCAATTAAATAGGTATATCGTTCACTTTTTAATGATTTTTCAAGAAGGGCCATTTTAGATTATTAATTGGAGATAGACCTACAGTAACTAGATGCCGGAAAGATCGTGTATGGTTGAACTATAGAGCGTATTAAAATGTTGAGAGATAAATTTGATTTGATTTGTTCTATCTAGCACATGCAGTTTGATTTAAGCTAGCAATCTCACATGGATTGCTAGGTGGCGATGGTGTCCGTACATCATCATGATCGTTACGCAAACCTACATCCAAAATCCTCTGCTTATATAGGTTTAAGACATTGTGTGTTGTATGTATATATTTAATTATTAACTAAACTTTCTGTTATAATTTTTTATGTATTTGTTTTAATTCTCATATTACATATCATATAAATACATTTATGAACATACACTTTCGGGATCTTTATCTAATTTTACTATCAATTTAATATTTTTAACAAGTAGCAATATAAAAGTCTTATCGTATAGTTTCTTCAGTCATGTCTTTTTGTTTTTTTTTTTATAGTATTGACATTTTTATTATTATTCTTTTAAACTTGGTCAAGGACTCAATTTACTTTTTTACATTTTTATACGCTCTATGGTTTGAATAATCTTTCATCTTTTTAGTATGTGTCTGATGAAAAGCCGCAAAAATTGTACTTAAACTAAAATCATGTACAATAATCATATTGCCGCCAGCGACCTTCGCCAATCCGAATATACAATTTATCATTCAATTTCTATTAACGAACACTGCTGGATAGCTAAATACATTAGATTTGTATATTGTAAAGCATTAGCAGATCTAAAAAAAACAATCTTGATACAAATATTTTAAACACTAAACTTAAGTACAAGTGATGAGCAAATAATTACAAAACTTACACAGAGCCATGTGCTTCAAACAAACTTGTGACTTATGCTTAAATAACAATATTCGTGTAAAACTGTGAACACCACAAACTATACTATACTACCAGTACAGTGGAATGATATATGGTTATAAATCAAAGGAAGTAGAGAAATATACTGCAAAGAATAAATAATTCGGGATGTTTGGCTTTCTTTGTGAGCACCACAATCTTTAAAAAAGTATTTTGTTCCAATAAAAACATAGGCCATATGGATAGATTAAAAAAAAACATTCATTTTAGTTTTTACTGGCTGAGAATAACAATATTTTTTTATAAATACGTTTGCAGTAACTAAGAGAGTGGACATTTATACAATATCATTAAGTAACAATCTAACATAAATATAAACACAAATAGATACAAGATATCACAGACTATTCAAGAGCCATACCCGATTTTTGTTTTTATAACATTGTGTAGTAAAATATGAAATTGTATTGGTTTTCAAATATCAATATATAATATTATTTATATGTATAATTAAATCGTCAAGTCATTCGTCAGGTAAAAACAACGTCAAGTTTATCAAAAATATGCGAGTTACTGTAAATAGTTACGTACAATTAATTCAATAAATTTAAAGTATTTTAATTAAATTAATGCAGATAACCTTATTATTGTGACGAAACTTGACAGTCATAGTTTTAATATTATGATGTCATTATTTTTATCGGTATTTAGTGGCTCATAAATTGTACACGATTTAAATTTAAAAATATATTTTTTAATTAATTCGTAAAATTGTCTAAAATTTTTAATTCAATATAATATTATATTGTATATATTATTATGTATTATATATATTATATTAAGGCAATATATTATTATTAAAGGTCAAATAGGAGATTAGAATGTTATATTTTTTAATTTTTGGCTAAGTATCAATGATCAGTCGTATTTGATCACGCCACACTTACTTTTTAAGTACAAATAATCTATAGATATTTTTTTTTTCAATTCAAGTATTGTGATGTTTTATGGAGAAATTAGTAGATAAATAATCGTTGTCCAATGAAAAAATGTAATGACAAGGATAACTTGACAGACTACAACTGCATTGAATTCTTTCTTTGTCGTTTTTGGAGTAGGGTGTACTTGACTGTATTCTGTTCTTTATCCATAACTAAATATATGTTAATTTTTATTGTAAAGGAGTAGCGAATGTTAGCTTAAAACAGGCTTGCAGGCCACGAAATACTGAATGGACACTGCAGTCCATAGATATTCACAACCAACCGCAAACAGGATCGCAGTTCTGAGATCGTACATCACCCATGATGCTGAGGATTAAGTCGGCGCCCGCACTGCTGCTTAATGACAGAAAAAGGCTAAGCGGTAGTGCCGCAGTAGACGACCGTGTCATTATTAGAAAGATAAAAATTGAAATAAAGGTGAACGGATGATTTGGAGATAGATATTAGGGCACTTCGCTCTAAAAGCGGCGAATCTTATGTATTGCGATAGCGGGGCCGTAGGTCGTGGCCGCGCGCGGGCAACCGTGTACGTATGCGATTGTTTAACGAAAACACTATTTCAAGCCGATCTTTTGATCAACTCAATCAAATAAAGAAAAAGGTTTCAGGGCCGATTTATTTTTACGTCCCAAATTATCAGTCACCTGTATTTTTGTAATTTCGCAGTTCACGAGTATTTTATTTTTGCTCAAACTTTCAAAACTTGAAACGTTAATATGGTATGATCTTAGAAGAAAATTCTCTGTAAAATCTTTGTGAATACCTTTAAAATTATTTATTTGCAAAAATATTTTTTTCTCTTATTTTTTTTTTAAGTCTGAGAAACGGATGACATGACGTGACGGACTGCCACGATTCGCTGGAAGTGAGCATATAGGTAGTCAATCACAAATCATTTTGTCTAAATAAATTTTGCTATGGAGAATAACTTACACCGAGAACAGCGCGCTCTACGCGTTTACGTACTTGTCACTTAAGAGAAGCCTACGGAGTGTTTAAAGTACAGAATACATTTGTGTAATGAGGCGAGGTCTACGCGTTTACGTATTTGTCACTTAAGAGAAGCTTACCGAGTGTTTAGGGTACAGAATACATTCGTGTGATAAGGCAAGCTCTACGCGTTTACGTACTGGACACTTAAAAGAAGCCTACGGAATGTTTAGGGTGCAAAATACATTCGTGTGATGAGGCGAGTTCTAGGCGTTTACGTACTAGTCACTTAAGAGAAGCCTACGGAGTGTTTAGGATACAGTATACATTTGTGTGATGTGACGAGCTCTACGCGTTTATGTCCTTGTCACTTGAGAGAAGCCTACGGTGTGTTAAGGGTTCAGAATACATTCGTGTCGTGAGACGAGCTCTACGCGATTACGCACTTGCCCTGCTCCTGAGGCTGGTCGTTGTTCCACTGCGGCGAGAAGGCTGCCTTGTTCTGCTTGCGGTCCGCCTCCACCAACTCACCGATCTTGTACTTCTTCATCAGAGCCCTGGAATAATAAAATCTTAATTTATTTAGGCTCGCAATATAAATGCAATTTAAATAAATCAAAGCTCTCTAGATTATTCTGAATACACGATGTATATCCTCACGGTGCATAGCGGGCCCAGATCACAGCTTATGAGTGGTGGCGAGTAATCTGGCGGGAGTACACGCGGGATGTCTCTGAGGAGAGGAGTGCACAGTTGAGAAATATGGAGCTGCAGGTGAAGCAGTGGGAGTCAGACCGCTGAGATGGTCGGAACTCCGCGAAATAGTTGCAAACTACTACGCTTACTTTAGCAAGCGAACCCTGAGGATGCCCAAGAAGTCTATTATATTTACTGAGGCTTTTGGAATGACTGACCGGCCCGTGTTGTGTTATGTTGTATTGCCTACCTGGCATCTGAGCTGTGGCTGACGTCCTCGAAGGGCTCGGTGGCATCCTGCCCCGCCATCTCCAGCAGTACTTCCTCGCCGCCAGGATGCTGCCAACACGACCAGGCTTGTATTATTTATTTATTCTTACATATAACGTATAGTATGCACTAAGCGAGAAATTATCATATTTCATTACTTGTATTCTAGAATACTACAAGTATTTCAAGTGTCTTGTTGAAAACACTATCTTAGTCGATACAAACTTTGATCCGCAACCTTTAGGGGATGAAATTATTTATTTCTGGACACTAGCGTTTTGATATCGTGTAAATAAGGCCATAAGCTAAGAAAAAACAAATTCTTTCAAAAACGCAGACAGACACTTAAATTTTATTTATATGTATATGTCGGCGTGGCTATGGTATCGTCATCGATTTCTGGACGAGAGTGAGCTGTCAATGTCACTTTGACGTAACGTCAGGATCCCCTATAATCTTACTCGATATTACGTGTAATAATCAATTGATTTTGGGAGACGAAATAACCATTACGAAAGGGTGATATGCCTCTATTTTTCAGGATTACCTGTCCGGACTATCTGCCCTGTCTATCTATACACACGTAAGATAGAATTACCAAATAACGGCACAGATTTACCGACATATATATTTATAGCATAATTAATATAGTACTTATCTAAGAAAAAACGATACAACAGGCGCAGCTAATTTCTGATTAGATTTTTTAAAATCTCAATATTATTAAGTTTAAGATCTCTATTCGCTTGAGGGTTGACAAAATGATCGGGTATTTTTTTGTTCATACTTAAGCCATCCGTAAAGGTTGGTTTCAACGTGTTTATTCGCTGGGTGCGAAGTAGGTGGTGGGGGAACCACGAATCGATCGCAGCTCGCACCGTTGCTAAAAAAGCAACT
>DWKW01000470.1:0-16656 GCA_018250115.1 Doberes anticus | reverse complement strand
AGATATTAATAAAAGTATGACTTCTACAGGTTACCTGTTGGTATATATATATGCACCTTATGACGAAATAAAAAAAAAATCTACGTCTAGTTTGACAACAGAAGACAACAGTTTGAATCGAAATTTTTTATAAAAAAAATAAGATTCCAATTCAACATTAAATTATTTCCTAATCTTCGAAGTTAAGGATGGTTTGATCAAAAAGGATTTAACAGATTTTATACATATGTATTTATTTATCTTTATATTTGGTTTCACAATAATTAATCCGTTTGAATAAAATGTCTGATGTCGTTTTTAAACATAGGACTTAATACAACCTTCCAACAATTTCATCGTCACCTCATATGCGCAGTATCATTTTTTATTGGTTTTGTGTACATAAACACGAAGATGACATTATAGGTGTATATAATGTAAGTATTCATATTAGACAAATAATAATTTTGGTGTGCCAATTCGCAGTATTCGTGGCTAGATGATGACAAGGCAGACTAAAAAAATATATTTAAAACTCGTTTCTTAAAATAAATCTGTATTGTTAAAAATGATTGATTGCAAGTTTACATTTTAAAATTTCAGTAGGTACTCATTTAATAGCAAGTTAGGTAAGTAGGTATCTAATCCGTTGCGTCGTTTCGTCGAAATAATACAAAACTGACCTGAAAGACAAAAAAAAAAATAACTGAAAAAATCTGACCGGAAAGTTTAGTAATTTGCAATAAAATTTCTTGCATTGGGCTCTTGGCCTAATAATATAGCCATCCAGGCTACAAACTGTCATAAAGAAATCTGAGTAGTTAAGTACCTACATCTCAGAATTATTATCCTCCTTAGTTGGGTAAAAATAAATAAAGTATCAAATATGTTTATACTTACCAGGCATTAACCTGGGCATTATATTTGTTTTGTGTTGTTGACTATCACGAACATACTACGATAGATACCGATGCAAACTGAGGACTAAAATGGAAATTTGTCTGTCCCAGTGTAGACGGTCTAACTACCCCCTCTAAACCGAAACAGTAGTGTGAGCGCTGCATTACGGCGGAAATAGGTACAATTAACTAAACTAAGGTAAATTAGTCCCTAGTAATTTTATTTATGAGCGATCTCAAGGCATGACGGAAAATCTACATTAGAAAAGAACGTAGAAACTCTTCCTTCTAATGTAAAACCCTCCGTAATCTCAATTAAGTGGAATCGTTTCACAGTACTATTTAAAGATAGCCTTGAAACTAAATCCTATCAATTAATGTGCATGTTGCATACATATACTACTGGTGCCTGTCCTTAGGGACTACGCATGCGTATGACGGTCGGGAGAAGGTATAAAAGCCGGGACTCCTCAAACGTGGGCATCATTCCCTCGATCACCGAGAAGGTTTCAGCAAGTTAGTTTTGCAGTAAAATAACGAAAGTTATAGTTTGTGGCCTTACTTTTTATGGTGAGTAAGCTTTAAGTACCTAATTATTATTTTATTTTTAATTTAACTTTATTTAAAATCGGGGTGAAAAGTTTTCAGAAGTTTATGTCGTCTTTTAAAACTTTTCGTGGTTAGTTACAACAGTGTATTAATATCATACCTACATCATAAATTTATGACATATTTCATTGTAATAATTATTTAGTTTTACGGGTCTTTTTTGAATGATAAGTTACGGTTAGCGTTATCGGGGTTTTAAATTTACTTGAGAGCGCGCCAAAAATTAAGTTACTTCAAAATAATTGCGATTGGTAGGTACTTAAAGAAAACATTTCAAACATTCGATTTTTTTAAATATAAAATTTAAACCAAATAAATATTAACGTTTTTTTAACGGGTACATAAATTGTTAAATAAATAAAATAAAAAGTGAAGTTATAATTTAAATTTATGCTCTTGTCAAAGACTAGCTGCATACATAGATAGAATTTAAATTGTTATCACATTTAATTTTGATGTCAGTGGCTTTTTGATTGCTTAATTTTTATATTCATTTTATAAAAACGTTTTTGGTCTTTGGCAAAAAAAACATAGGGCACAAAAAATGTCTTTTTAAGGGAACTCATTTAATAAATGTAAATTTTAATTTACATTTTGAATGTGTACAAAAGAAATCGGTAGAAATTTCATAATGTTCGAGATGTTTTTTTTCGTCGTTGCCTATCAGCAGGTCTAAAAAGTTTAAAACACAGGTGTCATAATAGAATAAGTTTCGGGCAGATACTCAAATTAATTTGTAATTCAAAGTGTACTGATACGCCAAGTTTTCATTTACCATTTCATACCGTATAATTAAGTAGGCTCAGGTAGGTAGCCATTCAAAATTTATGTGCGTATTATGAATCACTGAACTCTCTGAATCACTGAATTAATTAACGGTGAATGAAAAAATCGTGAGAAAATCTGCAAGTCTGAGAGTTTTCCATAAAGTTCTCAAAGGCATGTGAAGTTCACCCGCACTTGGCCAGCGTGGTCTACTATGGCCTAAACTGTCTCATATCTGAGAGAAGACCCGTGCCCAGCAGTGGGGCAATCATCGATTAATTATGATGATGAATTATATTATAATAATTAGGTAACTCGTACGATTTAATGTTCTCAGTAATAAATAAAATCTGCCAAGTCCATCTATCACATTTATTAATACCGAAACAAATACTAATCTCCAATTACATAAATGGGTGTATTGTTATTGGAAAGGACGATACTCAGGTGCTTCTCGTTTATTGCAGAACTCTTAACTTGGTAGTTTAGTAAATTGAATTTTCCAAGCGCTGCAAAGTTTATTTCTAAACCGCGACAGTAAATGTAAGTAGATAGGAACATATCTTATTATATTCCTCGAAGTAAAGTAAAACCACTGAAAACGAATTACCTAAATGTAATTGTATTTTATTGTTCTTTTATAGCTACAGTGAACCTGAAGGCTATAAAACTTATTTCATTAGGAAACTTTCGAGTACGCTCAATGAATATCTCTGCTTATATTTGAAAAAAAGAAATTGTTTTTAAAAGTAATGAATGAATGAGACTCTGAAATCCGTAATATTATATTCTACTGGAGCGCACGTAGAATCAAAAAGCGGAGTCGCTTTTTTAGTTGATAGAAATGTGTCCTATACATATCATGGGATGTCACTTATCTAACAATAACAACTGAAACCGATATTCAGTGCCAGTCAAGAGCTACTATTAGGACGGAGCGAGATCAAAGTTTGGCCCCACCCTTTCTTGGCCTTAATATTAAAAATATTTAAATGTAAAATTTTGATAAAATCTTAAATGTACAGTGAGTTCTGTATCTATCAAACACAATAACAATATTTGTTTATATTTTTCTTTATCTCTTTGCTACTAAGGCGCTCAGCGGGATTTGGCGACTGCAGTCTTCATTCGCCCTCTGGTAGTCCCAGCTCTGCCGATAATTCCTTGTTTTAACGCAACTTTCCCCGATCTAAAATGACTCAAGACTACATAGTATACTTATTTTTATAATAATAACAAAATATTAATTAAATTTACTAAAATAATATGTGTCAAGTCTTACGTGCACAGACTTTGTGTGTTTGTATAAAATTTTGTTTTCAGTACTGTCTTGATTTTTGTTTTGTACCTACGCACTAACGTTTCACAGTATATTACTTTAATTTAAAAACTAAATCTGATTTTTGCCACTTTATTACGCCTCTTTACCGATTCGAACATTGGCGGACGGTGTTTTATTTGAAAAAAAAAAGAAATTATTATACTTATTTTGTCATATCTTTACTTAGATGCGGAGACCAGCAAAGAAATGCCACTCGAGGCGTAGGACTCGCTTCCTTTTAGGCGCCATAATTGTTCTTGCATTTTCTACTTATATCAATGAGGCAAGTGCATTATTATTATTTTTTATTTTTATATATTAACAGAATAGCAAACGATGCAGGTCACCTGATGTTGAGTGGTCACTGCGGTCTATCTGAGTTCGTATGTGAATACATTGCTACTCCTGAGGACTTAGTTGGAATCCTCCTGTCCTGTTTCTTATGCCGAACCATACCCATACCCTACAAACAGAAACATAGCAACACACTGCTGCTTTACGGTGGAAATAGGTGCCACTGTGGTTCCACCGCTGGCGAGCCTTCGATATGAGACTCAACCATCATAAAACTTGTTAACTATATTTCTGTTCAAATTATAGAATATATAAACCATATTAATTTTGAATAGGTGGTAGGTTTCCAAAACGATGGAATTAACCAATGGCCCAGTATGCCACGAAGAAATATTGCAGCTCTGGCCAGGGAAGGCTACTTACGTAGCCCAGTTAATGGATTTAAGCGGAGTTTGTCAACTCTAGCTAAAAATGGACAACTGCCCACCTTTAGGGCGCCTTATGACGAAACAGACAAACAGGAGCAAGACGATGAAGAATCTCCCGATAAAAGAAATCTGGCTTCTATTGCTCGCCTTCGAAGCTTTTCCGAAATGAAGAGAAATATTCAAGCTTTAGCCAGAGATGGACATCGTTTCGGAAGAGGCAATCAACAAAATGATAAACGTAATATTGCAGCTTTAGCTCGTAATGGATTGATACATAAGAAGGATGAAATTATGGGCGATGAATATTATTATCCTTTTTATCAAAACCCCGTACCGCCGTTGTCAGAAGTCGATGGACCATACGATTTCAATGAAATTTACGATCTTCAACAGTCTATTAACCCCGATATGTTTCCACCTTTGTCTCGGGTGTTGAAACGCAGAGATGTTGGTATGTTTTCCAATATGTTTGTGCCAGATCAAATGGACAATAACGAGAACTGGAATTTAAAAAGGGGTTCTGTAGGATTGCCAGCTCTCGGTCTTTACCGTCCAATTTACACTGATCCTAACAATAACAACAGAAACAAGCGCTCCGTGTATTCAATCCCTGATGTTATTGAAAAAAATGATATTGACGATGATGCTTCAGATGACTACGAAACCGAAAACGATGACAAACGATCAGTAGGTGAGTCAAATTTTATTGTACCGGTTATCATATCGCATCAGTATGTCTAAGAACCAGAAAGAAAATATAATTTTTAAATTAGAAATATTAGAAAGTGTCATTATCTTAATTAATACCTCGAGGGCCAATTTTCCCACAGTTACATAATGTGTACCTAATGTCATATATAAAATTTTCGTTTTGCATTTTTGGAATCTGTTGCAGATGAAGATAGTAAACAGCAAAATTTTGTTAAACGACATATCGGGTCCCTAGCTCGATATGGTTTACTGCCTACATTTAGATATACAGGTGGCAGATATAGTCGCTCGGGTAGAGCAAGACTGCTACTGCCCAGCCCAGACTATCTACCACAATACAGGTTACATAAATGTTAGATGTGGTAGCCATCAATGTGATAGTTGTTTAGGTTGACAGTCGTAGTGAAATATGGTTGCTGTGTGTTTTAGAAGTACTGTGCAAAAAGCATAGTCTTAGGTTGGAAAAAGCATGCCAACTATTAGTGCACAGATCCGGTGTACAACGTTTGAATTTGATAGTCCTGTAACTGAAACATTTTTTTTGTACAAAACCACGCTGTTCGAGAGTTGCACAAATAGATATTTCGTGTATCGAGAAGCCTAGCAGCATGGATACACGTCTTTTTGTTTATGGATGCTTCATAGATTTTTAGAAAAAACGTTTTTTTCAATGTGTTTATTTATTGTATTTCTTTTTTAGATTGGGGCGTTAGGATATACGTTTCGAATTTTTATAATATTTGCTTATTTTTTCTTAACATGAGATTTAAAATCAGGTATCACTGCAGCCTGTGAAAATGTATTAATGAATTCCGAATCATGAACCATGTTATTGAATTAGAGCCTTGATCTTTACATGATATTTTTCACAAATACGTTCGATAAATGCGAGTAAAAAAAACAGAAATTGGCCGGTGTCCCCGTCTGCCAAAGATCTGGCGAGTATTGTGCCTCCAACAGAGCACGATCTTGTCCTATGATTTATACCCTATAGATACGAAGGTATAAGTAAAATCTGCGCCGATACCGTATAGCAAAATTCTGATGAGATTTGCTCACTAGAATTATAGTTATTAGATTTACAGTTTAAACGTATAACTTTATCAAATGTCACTGGTATAAAGAAAAGAAACAAAATGTCTATAATAATATCTGTGTAACACGTACGACATGCAAGTAATTTATATTACTTAAGTAAAAAAATATTTTATATTTAATGCAGACAGATTTTTTTTCAAATTTTTGAAGTATTTCTAACACAATTGTCTTTGCAGGAAGTATTCCTCTGACGAGAATGTCCAAGCTCGGTAAGTAACTAGGTAGCGTAAAATCCAGGAATTAAAAATGTGTAGAAAAATATAACATTTTGGATCGACAATTTATTGAATTAAAATAGGCACCAATAGATATTATATATATATAGGTAAAGAGTAAATTCTATTACTACATCTAATATCTACTGTTACTCTGTTATTACAAACTATTGGCGAGTGCGATGTTGCTCGCAAACTAGAACTTTACGTCGGAAATGTGATTAAACATTCTAGTTCATGTTTCCACTTTTAATGCTTGCAAGCGACATTTAGTTTGTTTGTTGTGTAACTAAATTCAAAATTCATAAACAGTTTCATAACTTTTATTTTAAAAGGCATCTGTGAGTAGTGGCCTATTCTAACATGTTTAAGGGGCTTATATTAGGTCTTCGTACAATCATCAAGTCGTTTTAATCAGTTAAGTTGTTGTTATACAGAATTAAGTTATCAATAAAAAGTTGTAATATTTTTTTGGTTGTCTCAGGGAATATATCACTAATTCCGAAGATGACGCACCAATCGACGCAGGCGACGACCCCTACCTACCGCCGCCGGCAATACCTGCTCACCCGCACCCGACCGGTCGATACTTCCACCGAGCGTTGAGCAACGAACTGCCCCCAAGCAGCTCGCCTCCGATACCCCCACCGCTTACTCTTTCTAACTACGAAGCTATGACCAGAAACCGCTGGCAGGCGCCGAAAGAACAAAATAAGTACTACTACTTTAGATCCTTAAAAGTACCCCATCACACCTCCGGGAAGAGGTACCTTCTGCTACCCGCGGTCGATAACGCCATTCGCAAGAGCTACCGCAACAGCAGTCTACCGAGCCGTCGTAAGAACCTGTAGCTGTGCCCCTGCGCAGGGTGGCGCAGCCGCCCGGCCCGCTCGGTGGAAGGCGGTAGACCTCCGTTGTTGATGACGTACTTATAATGACAGTCGTCTAATTTAATGACAGTTCACACTGCATGAATATTCACGAACATTCGTGCTTTCGAAAATCGATAATTTAAAAAAAAACGAAAATGGACCTGAAAATTAGCATAGACAATAACTTAGATCATAATTCTCGTATTTCGTAACAGAAGTTGTAATTAAATTTCAACTATCATAATGCTACTATGTTAACAGCTAAAACGGACCTTATTTTTAAGAAACGACCTGGCCTGATTACGTGTAACAGATATGTCATTGATTGTAACTTAAGGTAGACGGTAAGATTACGTTGCCAATCGCAAATACTATATCTTAGTTCAGGCTAAGGGAATTAACGACTGTTAAAAAATATTTAGAAAAAAAAATCGAAATTGAATACTTTCTATCTTTATGACCTTAATGTTTAAATAAATTAATATAAATTGGCAAAAAGCCTTTTAAAGAGTGGCACTCTCAAATATCTTTAGTAAAATTATAAGTCTCTTTTTGACTAGATTTCGCTGTGTTGACAAATAAATAATAATATGTTATAATAAATAAACATTTAAAATGTATTTTAAGCTTTAAATTAAAGAACTATTACACTAAAGCCGTTGTAGACCTTGCAACCATTGACAATAAAATGGACGTAAAATTAATAAAAATAAGAATTCGTATTTCTATGATATACCTATCTAAAAATGAATTTCTCTGTTTTAAAGTTCTTATTGTATCTATTTAGTACAGTAGATAACTATTTATTAATAATAATATCATCTTTATTGTAAATAAATGAAACGAAAAGAAATTGTTTTTTTATTACCACATAAAAATTCTACATTATTCACCGTAAATACTACTTGAAATCAATTATAAGCGAGTGAGTTCCGTGAAAATAATAAGTATAATAATTTAAGAGCCCCGAATTGCGACATCGACTGTATGACTTAAGGCCAAAAAGGGACCCTTTTTACAACCATACTCGTACATCCTAATGTTTGCGGTCTAAATCTTGTATTTTAATCAGAAAAACACAGATTTTTTTCTTTAGGTATGTAGGTATTTATATTTTATACATCAATATTTTAAAGTACCTAAACTATCAGTGTACCATTACATAAGGATAAGCTTTACAGAGTGTGCCGAAACCGTTTATCGCCGGGAAAAACCATAGATTCGGATCAGCCAACAGCTGAAGAAACTGATGAGATATTTATTAAAAAATGGCCGGAATTGATTAAAACAAATAAATGTCTAGTCATTCAGAAAATTACCCTGCACCTTCAGATTTTCCCTTGTGTACAATAGTTTTAAGTTTCACATCAAAAGAGGACTTTTTACTGCTCGTTTTAATTTTTGGAGTATAAATCTCAAAAATTCTGCATCCACTCTGAGTATAAGATGGCAACAAATTAAAAAATAAACTGGCACAAAACAGAACGAATGGGTGATAATACTGTCACTGCAGTTACCACTAAGAATTGGTTGATTTCCGTCCGTGGATCGGTCGGAATCAACCGTCGAATCAATTACTGCGAGTTGTATGTGAATAGTTGACTTAGATCCTAAAGATTGGTTCAAAAACCATTAAAAAAGTGCACTTTCTTACATAGCAATAAGTTAATTTCCCTTAATAAAATTGGAAAAATTCTGATTGCCACTCCCCTTAGCCCAGACTTTGGGTACGTCCATGATACTATTTACCAATTTAAACAATAACTGAACATTCTAAATAAAGGTAATAAAATTCATACAGTGAAGTGCAGTTTCTAATACCATTTATTAATTTCATAACAATTGTTTTTCTTAAATATCAGATTATTACGACTCTAACACACAATATATAGAGTGTTCACCGGGTAAGCGAGCTGGAAAAAAAAATTCGAGTAAGCTTATCATTTCTAAGTATTATGATTATTGACGGTTGGTGATGACATGAATATTCAATTATTATTAATTATTATGTCGTTGATTAAGTATTATCTCGTAGTTTCCCTGACAGGGTGTACACTGCGGAGTGTGGCACAATGGTCAACATCCCGGTCTGCAGTTCGGAGTACCCCGGAATGGATTCCCAGTGGAAATATATTAGATTTCTATTCCTGGTCTGGATGTTTGCGTTTGTCTTTTTTTTTGTCCATGGCACCCAGTGATTCATAGTGTCGTAGTGGCTATGAGTGTGAAGCTTTACCTATTATTATTATTTCTTCTTCCTAGGGGTTAGTTTGTAGTAAAATTAAACATAATAAATATTCATATCATATCATAGTTGAAAAATTTTAGTACCTTGATTTCGATATACTCGAAATTCTGAGCTTTAATTCGTAGTAGAATTGGTGCTGGTAGAGTTTCCGCTGCTACTGCACAACGGTCCGGGGCTGAAGGAACACCGGCCATTGTTGCAGTACCGCAGTAAACCGCGGCAAGTGCGCAGGCGGCCCACGTTGTTAGGGTAACATGCTAGCGCTTGTCTGCAGGCAGTACATGATCTGCCGCCCTGGAATTAAATGAGGATGAGGTTGTTGGCTGAAAGATCTTTCTGTTGAGACGGTTCAGGAGAGCGGAAAATATATAAGTGCTTATATGGAATAGACGGGTATATCTGAGGTACATGAATACATAGAACTGTTTTAGAATAATCGTAAATACTGTCGTACTTGACGAACGTCATTACATAAGTCTGTTCATCATCTTTGAGCACGCCTTCATGATTGGGTACGGTAGACCAAGAAGAAAAAGCGGGCTGTAAAAAAATCCCGACACTCTTTGGAAAGTTAAATTCTTATTAAGACGTAAAGTTTGATGGTGGTAGAGTTTTATATAGAAGGCTCGCCTGCGGCGACGCTACAGCTGCACTCATTTCTGACGTAAAGCAGCAGTGTAAAGTTAGGTTGAGGTTGGATTTGGATGTCTATGGGCTGCAGTGACCACTTAACATCAGGTGGCCTGTATGCTTGTTTGCTATTCTGTTAATATATAAAAAAACGACTGCCTACAGCAAATAACAGTTAGATCGGAGTCTCGACCATTTCATTCTTCGTCAAAGTTGGTACCTGTATTTTGTTTCTTAAGTGTACATTTTCTAACTAGAATTAAATAACTGCTGCCTAGGTAAATCGTTGGAAGGGCTATAACACATTTAAATTTAAAAAACTCTAACTAAAAAAACTAAAAATTATATCACTTACTTGAGTGGTGTAGTTGCAAGCCACGATACGGCCAAAGAACAGTCTCTCCTGTTGATCACTTTCATCATCATTTTCCTCCTCGTTTTCAGCAGATCGCTCATGACGAGATCCAAAGTTTCCAAAATTAAGGAAGGAGGGCAGTTGAGCGGAACTGATTATTCCTAAAAATGGCAAGGTTTGATTCTGATTGGGATCGTTGCTGCTTCCAAAGAAAGGCAGTCCGGATCTATCAGACTCTTCGTCAGCAAAAATTAGGTTAACAGCAACCTGTAAAGAAACAACAATTTTTTTTAAATAATCAATGCCTCGAATCAATTGAAGTCTGTGTATCTGCGTATATCTGTGTATCTGCTATCACATAGGTTTAATATTTTGTTATTTCCTATTACTGTAATTATATTGGCAGTAAATATAATTCACAACGAAAATAAAAAGCAGACAATTCTTACCATTGCTGTAAAGAGGTGGAACAAGATGTTTCTAAAAGCCATTTTATTACGGGGCTGGAGACTTAAAGAAGAAAACTGTTCGTTGATAAGTCGGAAGACCCAATGAAGAAGATTGATCCAGCTGAGTTTATATATGATTTATACATAAAAGACTATGCTAATTTCCAAAGGAGAACGTCAGTAACTTTTGTTGCTTTTATAATAGTAACGTTTTAATGTTATTCTGTAACATATGGCTATTTATACATTTGTTTGTGTGAAAACTGTTTTTTTACTACTAGGCTTTAGCCTATCACATTACACATGATGACAAACAGTGACCATTTAACTTGACTTCCAGATTATATGACTGCGCTATTACATTCAAGATGTATTTCTGGTTCCACGTGGCCAATCTTATTCAAACATATGAGAGAAATACTGACTATATGCTTTTAAGCGCTGAAAGTACGGCTAAGCAACTGATTCAGTAATTTTTTCGTCATTGGCCACAGATAAAGGGGCAAGAAATATAAATAAGTATATTTTGTGATTTTAAAATTTTTATATAACAATTTATTAATATGGTTTACCTCACAACACACTGCTTAATAGACATACAAAAATCATATCAATATTATAATATAAATGGGAAACTTTTGGAATGTGAGTGGAAAAATGTGCATGGATGGTTATTTGTTTGTTACTTACTCAATTTGATGGTGGTAGAATTTTATGTATAAGGCTCGCCTGCAGCGGCACCACCGCTGCCCCTATTTCCGCCGTTCCCACACTGTTCGTCCCACGCGTTTCGGCTTGAAGGGTGTAGTTAGGCAGAATACACTGGACAAGAGGCATTTAAACTCAGTCCTCAAGAGTAGCAACGCATCTACGTTCAAGCTGAGATAGGACTTCCGTCTTAGTTGACGTTTGATACGGATGTCCATGGGCTGCAGTGACAATTTAACATCAGGTGGCCTGCATGCTATTCTATTAATATAAATAAAAAAACAAAAACAAAAAAAAATATTACACCAAAACTACAAGAATCATTTTTACTTTTGGTATAAGAATACCTTGATCCCTGGAAGAAGAAATCTGCTAGGTTTGACTACAATAGATCAAGCAAAGCTAAAAATAAAGTTTGACCTCTCTGTGGTTTGCGCCATCTGGAACTGTTTTCACGCTCATCATCGAAAAAAATTGACTAATCGTCTCTACCGTTTTTGTTTGTTTTATTTTTATTTTCAAACAAACAAGCAATTTAAGTACTGTTTAAAATAATTTATACGCTGAATTTTAGAAACAATACCTTATCCTGAGTGACGTAAATCAAAAGCAGACAAAGCAATTTCCCTACTTCACTTGCAAATAAACATCGTTTCAGAGATATGAAAGGCTTTTATTCAGAGCGTCATGGCGTTTGTAATACAGAAACTCGTGAGATCCTGCGATGCATTGTAATGCTTATCGTATGTGCTGTAATGCGGCAACATTGTGTGCGTTGTTCTAATGTTTAGGAGTGGTGAGTAAACATACAGGCCACCTGAAGTCGAGAAGTCTCTGCTATTCATGGATATGTTATCCAAACCCAAGTAGTACCTAGGTACTTTTGAGTACTATCTGCCGATTTCAGCCTCTAAACCGGTAGACAGCTGTGTGAGCACGATTGTTTTAATGTCATTATTATTGTATTATTGTTTATATATTATTATTATAATTGACGTATTATACTATTTTGAAATTGTATATTTTACACATTACTATTTATTTTACCGTTTAACTAACTGATAGTTAATGTGAAATATGATTAAACTTCTCGGAACTAATCGAAGTGGTCAGGGTTCAAATGGGACAGGAGTTTTATCTGTGCACAGTGTACAGTGTGGTTCCGAGCGCTAAGTTGAAATGCCTCGTTTTGTATATGAGGAGGTACGCAAGCAAGCGTTGAACATACTGAGGTACCATTATTAAAACAATAGTGAACCAGTGACACATTCCAATAAAAATGGCGCAAAGATTTGATATAAAACCTTTTTTAATCTTCTTGGAAGCTTTTTATTTATAAGGTCAAACATGTCTTTTAAATACGTTTTTTCTAAGTATCTTCTGTTATGTTGTATTGACACGATCCTCTTTTCTACGTTTCTACCCAAAGGCTAACTGGTCGTGATCAGTGCTTAGCGATGAGACCGCTTGCGAGTGCTTATCCAACACTGATATTTCTATAACAAATGTCAAGTAAACTTAGCAACCCATGTTGGTTCTAATACCCCTCTAATATTGCGCGGGCCAAAGTCAGTACAAGTATTTAGTTTCGCTGAAAGAATGTTTAAGAAGAAAAGTCGACATTTTGCAGCCGTCTCAAGATTTGCAGGAAATTATAGGTGCTAGTGATTGCAGCGACGCCGCCGCACTTTATCAAAGTAATATGACCATTGATTCAATTAAAGGAGAGGATGCGTCTCGATTTGAGGATAGATCTTGTTTAAAATAGAAACGTATCTTGTAATATTTTATAAAAAACTATTCAACCGAATCACATAGGTACAGAGCCACAACTGTTACAGTAACGCGACTGACGTCACGTAATGTAAAAATACGTGTGGAAGACTGAAAAAACAGAGAGTAATATTTGCTCAAAATGTGTTTTGCTATGTATAACCGAAGTCGCTGGCTTCAACGAGCCACGAACCGGACGAGCCTTGCTCAACCCGACTGGGTTTGGTCGCGGCTGTCGTCTGGTTCATGCATGAACATATTGACAGAAAAAGATACCTACGTAGTTATATTCGTACGTATTCGTCGAGTATATTAATACATATTTTATGGTTGTAAAGTCTTAAGTCGAAGGCTCACCTACGGCCTCACCATCGCTGTGTCTAATTCTGCCGTAAAGCCGCAGTGTGAACTTCTGATTTCGGTCTAAAGGGCCCTGGACTGGACAAGAGGCATTACAAATTAGTCATCAGAAATAGCAACGCACATGTATCAACCACGTACGAACTCAGACAAGACTTCCGTCCTAGTAAAGATTTGATGTGGATGTTGCTCTGCTGCTAAAAAAAGTAATGAGTATATTGGTTATTAGAAATAGGATAATAAATCTACCTAGTTGTATTCGCACATTTTTGTCTATTATGAGCGTGTTAGCCTAAGCTCAGTTGATCTAGAAGTTAATGATCTGTGATGTAAAGTTTCAGTTTGGAAAACAATGGAGTGGGTGTACATTACAAAAGAAAATAGGGTTAAAGAAAATCAAAGGAAATTTTCCTTTATATCGATACTATAATTTCGAAGTAATAAAAGGTTTATAAGCTTGAGCTGATTTTTTAGGCTTCGTCAACACAATTACTGCTTGTTTCACTCTTAATGAAACACGGGTTTTACTAGACCATCGACATTGTTACGTCAAGCGAAGAATTTTCATTATGCCCCAACGTTGTTTTAACGCTTCAGCTTCAGCTCTGATATAATTGGATTCTTTTCGTAACAGTCATTCGTATGTTTATGAATTACAGAGTAAGCAATTTTAAATGATATTTACAATTAAATTTAGTTTCCTCATGGCGTGTCGTTCTTAAAGCAAGGCATTGCTACAGGTAATAAAATAAGGTACATTTAATGCTATTTGGATTTAATAATTTTTTAAACTTTGGTATAAAATCGGGGGCAAGTACATAAATATTTATAATTTTTTGAAACCATCACCTATTTTCAGTCGAACAAAGTTTTTATTTTCATTTCGATTTAAAAAAGATTGCATTAATGGCACTTAGGAGTTGGCACAGCTAAACAGACGCCATTATTACAATAGGGTTTCTTAGGACTGCATGGCTTCAGGATGGCACCAATTTTTTTGCATATAACGCGCGTATTGCAGTCATAGCAGGATATCTTCGAAGATGCATAAAGTTCATCGAAATTGCATGAAGTCCACTCTGGATAATCTTGGTTATCTTTTCCTCGCGCAGCGTCTCGACGAGCTCTTCTTTGTTTCTGTTGTTGTCCTACTTGATATTCTTGTACATCTTCTTGGGACACACGAGTACCTTGCGACTCATTAGGACCCCCTTGCGACTCATGAGTGCCTCCTTGCGACTCAAAAGCGTCAAATTGTAACACATTAGATTCTTCATGCGACTCATAAGCACTTCTTTGGGAGACGTGAGTACCTCCTTGCGGTTGTCGAGGCCATCCTTGGGAAACTTGGCATATACATGCAGTAACCACGGAACACTAGAAAGCGATACAGAAAACAATATAAATATGAAAGTATAGTAATGTACGACGGTCTGTTAGTATTCCATCAAGAAAGGTTTGTTCAGAACGGACTGTTATTGAAAACAAACAAAGCGACGCTTTGAACATTTAACGTTATCGAGTGTCCAGAAGTATGGATTGCGACTTCCATATTTTTTTTTACCGCATTGAAAAATGTGCTACATCTGGATTTCTAACATAGGACTACTATATAAGCAGTTAATTCATTGTTATCGTTGGCCCATAAGAAAAATGGTTAGCGAATCGACTATTTAAAGGGAATAGCTTAATATTTAGAGTTTAATTTAGTAGTAATTCTCATCAAAGTTTGTTCCAATAAGGCCAAGAACATCTTAGAATTCCAAAAGGAAAAAGCTAATGAAATAAATTGGATGGTTATAAGTAGTGATAGTCTAGTGGTATGAAAATGAGTTTGGTTCCGTTGTGTCCAGGTTTCATAACAAGCACGCACCTCCAGTTTTAAGGAAGTAAGTAGTTTTCATACTGATAAAAACTTGCTTTTCGATGGCGGAAAAATCTTAATTAAACTTACTAATTTATTCAATAAAAAGCCTAAAAATTTATCGCTAACATGAGATTTCGTTGGTCCCATACTAAGATTCCCTGTGTTATGAATAACCAATACCTCAATTTATCAAAAAAACATCAACGTTTCGTTCTTTCAGGCGTGCTTTGAGACTTCTCATACCTTGCCTATGGGACAGTTTAGGATGATATTGATGATTCTAAATTTACATACCAATACAATCAGCACAGCGACATTTTTTAATCCAGCCATTTTTGCCATCAAGGATAGATACAGGGAAAATGAAAACAGTTAATGGAACTTTTGTTTGTGTTCATCGCTTTTATACCTATCGTATATCGGCTATCATAACAGCCTATATCCCTCATCAAGAAAGCGCAAACATGGAAATCACACAGTTATATGGTTTTCCAACTGTGGAAAGTCAACATAAATGTTTGTTGTTTTCTGAACGGAAATTTCTTCGGCGGCCTGTGTAAATAGTTTATTCAAGTATTATCTTGTTTTGTATAGAAACTAGAGTACCACTCGCGACCCTATCGACGCATAAGGGTGAAGAACAATTTTAATTGACCTCCAGGGTTTATGATTGATACAAAAGAGAGGTCAAGCTATATCATTCTGTTCTACTTTACTGATCTTGTTCAAACATATCGCAGTAATGTAAAATGTAATTCTAACAATATTAATATAAGTTGTAAAGGTATATTCAAATCTATTCAGCAATATCTGCGTGATTGGCGAATAAACAGAAGGTCAAAAATCCTAAAATAATGAATTTTATAGTCTTAAGAAGTTGCCACGTTACAGTTCTATAACTAAATAAGAGATTAATCAGTTTTACAATAAGATATAAAAAACAGAACCGAGAGTCCTTAGGCCAATCACGTGTGTTGCTTTATTAAATTTTTATACATTTTTTTATATTAAAGGAGACGATTTTATTACAAACGAGCATGCTGGCTACCTTAATTGTGATTTATACAACTCATGG
>DWKW01000469.1:0-16657 GCA_018250115.1 Doberes anticus | reverse complement strand
GCTGCAGTGACCACTTAACATCAGGTGGCCTGCATGCTCGTTTGCTATTCTTTAAAGATAAAAAAAAAAAAAAAAAATTGTTACGTTAGGTTTATCGGTTTGGGTTCACATACAAGTCGATGTCAATCAGTTTCTCCAAAATATCTTCAATGTACAGAAATGGCTAAGTTCCAATTTTATTACAGTAATAGATAACCAAGATATCTACTTATGGAGTACTGACGTTGCCTCAGAAAGTTATTGAATACTATAAAAGAATTCTTTTAAAATATGAAACAAAAGTGGAAAAACGTACTCCTCCTTCCAAACTTTTAGGGGTTACAATTAACCCCTTTATACCCCCGGACATTGGTCCGGTAGGTATATCCGGGTCGAATCATGTGTTTTTCCATTTTTATTTGAGTAATTATTTGTAATTAACTTCTTAGTGTAATGTGTATGGTAAGGCGAAATAATAAAGTTCAGTTTTTCCTCATGAAATAAGTCATGCGTTTGGAATGTACGCATACATGTGATATTTACTTACGTCGTTTTCCTAGTTAAGAGCGTACGTCGCGTCGCCGCATCGCCTGCTGAACATACGCGCTCAACGACATAATTCTCTTACTTTTTGTTGTCTCCATCGGTTAATGAATACTTGTCTCATCAGGTGTTAGTCAGCGGTCAGCGATTACCGCTTGTATAGGAATTTTATTCGTAAACAAAACACCATTATGGCACGTGCTTCTGCGGAACAATATATCTAAGAAAATGCTACGATATATGTTAGAAAACATTAGCAAGATAGGTACGGAGTAATTATATTGTTTACTTTATGAAACCTTGGAGTTTTTACTGATAATATTACAAGTATAGCCGTAGTATAGCGCAATATATTTAAACATTCTTGTTTTCCTGTTTATTGAAGGATTGTCATCTTTTCTCTTATTTTGATAATCGTTACACGTTATGCATAGGACAAGTATCTAAACACTTCGGGCTATGAGATTCTTATGCTAGCTTAATGTTTTCATTATCTAACAGTCGCCGCAGACTGAGCGGCTAGGGTTGGAACGCTTGATTGGTTTTAATTGCTGTTTAAACTGGGGTTGTTAACGAGTCTATTAATGGGTTCCTCCAATGACATTCTACGATTTAAAGCGGGTTTTGGAATATTTTTGTCGTAATGTTATAGCTTTATATTTAGAGCTTAACTGATTAAGTGTAAAATGAAAGCTTAACCTGATCTGAGAAAACATAAAGTTAAGTAGGTACGTGATATAATTTTAGAAAGAAATATAATTACATTACCAATATATATTTAAAAATACACATGTAACATTAAGGATAATCATCTGTGAATGTTATAAGACAAACAACCAAAAAATTATATTGCGGTTAAGTAGACACGTGGCTGAATTATGATATTGTTGGCTGTTCATTCGATCAGTATTTAAACTAATTAATTGTCGGCATTCGAAACCCTAATTTCTACAAATTATAGGCCTGCGGCGACGCAAGCATATAATTCTGCACGTAAAGACGTGAGCTCATTAACATTTTCCGTTCCCATTACGGCAACAGGCGCGGGTCGTTCCAAGCTAAACCGCGCGAAACCAATCTTCTTTTTGTTTGTTAAAAAGAAAAAATAATGAAAAAAATATACAAAAGTTCCAACCAGCTGCGCCCGAGCATCCTGTCTACGTCACTACACCTTGTTTCGCCCATTGATCACGAGGACATATACCCATCCTTTGCTGTCAAATTCGACGTGGTCTCGAAGGGAAAGAGATATCGATAGAGCGGCTGTTACATCGAGATAATAACGGCAGTCTTCCACAAAGCGCCTTCTTTGATAAAGCGTTTTGTTGTAGAGACGAATTTGTTGATTTTTAGGCCAGTGCCGGTGTGAACGGGTACGGGCGCCGTTTGAGATATGAAGAGGCGCTGACGATTGTCAGTAAATAGGCACAATGACTGTCAATTTAGTGGCATAATAAATGTGTAATTGTTTTCGTATTTTCATATTTCCAAATTAGTAACCAACGTCAAAGAACACGAAGATTAAAGAGCCGATATATTGATTGCACATTTGTAGGAACAGGGCAATTGTAGAAATGTTGAGGCGCTTAACTTTACTCAAACTTCCTGCTGTACATAATCGGAGACGCTTGATAATTTTGACGTATAAATAGAACCTATATTAAAAAAATATATATATGTACTTGTGCACGTGTCTCAAACGATGCTTCAATATAATACGGTTTTCCATTGATCGACCGTTCGGTTATTAACTGTTACAAATTACCACCGCTTCTTCCTTTGGCGAAAGATTAATTGCACCCTAATTACTTTGCAAGCGTTACCTGGGGAGTATTAATTAATTCGAAGTTTATTAAGAGATATCATTCTTACTGGGCATCGAGTTATAAGTTATAAATTATTGATTACTCATAAGTTTAATGCTTATCACGTCCGCGCGTTTTTAATTCTTCCTTTAACTAATTGGTTATACGTACATATATTTTAAGCAAGATACTGGTAAACTGTGACTGTATGATGTACATTGTGAGAAAAGTTCAACAGACTATTGAAGTACGTCTTGCAATTCCGTACTTTATTCTTTTTACTCGAATATGTCGAAGAAACCAAAATTTTTTTAGTAATTTTTTGATTATTCCTACTTATTTCTGCCGTAAAGTAGCAGTATGGGAACTGCTGTGTTGCGATTTGAAGGGTGTAGTTAGGCAGAAGACTCTGGACCTGAGGGCATTCCAACTTAGTCCTCAGGAGTAGCAACGCATCCACATACAACCTAAGATGTGGATGTCAATGGGCTGCAGAGACCACTTAACATCAGGTACCCTGCATGCCCGTTTGCTGACACAAAGTAGCATGCATTGCATAGTATTTGTATAATATAATAACAACATAGGTAATAGTTTCGGTCATTGTGGATTTAGGCAAACATCAATCAGTTTGTTGCGGGCCTTTGGTATTTAAAATTGTACCGAATACTTCTTTGCAACATTTATTTCAATTCAATCTTACATTTTGGTTAGACGAACTATGCTAAATTAAATAAAACAAGATTTTTCTAAAATTCTCTGTTTTTCCTTAACTTCTTAGGTACATAAGATACATTTGATATATATTAAGAATTGTATTATTATATTTAGGATGATGTCTATCTGAGTAACAAATTGTATTCAATTCAACCATATGTGTAACTGAGTACAATATATTTTAAGTAATATAATAAAATATGTCATCAAGAGGCTATAAAGCATGAGCCCATGTACCATATACATATACCTATGGTATATAGCAAGTCGTATTTCATGCGGAGTTTAAAATCGCGCCATGTTACTACGTAATCACGTACTAAACCATTATCTGTCACTTGTCAACCAATGAGATAGTGAAAGGCCGATTTCACCTACCGCTCGCTATCAGCTATTTTGTTGTTGATAGTTGATAACATACTGCGGTTAAGGTCAGCTCTTATCTCCTAGACTAGACCCTTCCGTATGACCCGACATAACCGACATTCCACGCCGAATAGAGAATGGTTCTAGCTTCCTATCCAAAAAGAGATTTTTCTAACAAATAATGAAAAATAATAATAATTAGGGATTAGAGATTACGGACGAAAAAATTGTTACCCGTTTTATCGCCATTTTACCGCCGTCATTTTGTACCTAACTATATATTTTAATGTATTTCTAATTCGACCCTGCATGGCTGGGTAACTCGTGCATGGATATTGGTTAAACTTGAAACGTAAGCGAGTTACTTCTAGTGTAATTAACAGTCACTTAACAATACATGGTCCATCCTTTCTTTAAACAAGTCAAGAACTATTTTCTAAAACATACTAATTATGCTATTTATTTCGATAGACTTTAATCGTATACCAGAATATCACTAAGTTGTGATTTATACCAATAGGTGCGAAAGCCTCAGTTTTGGCGAAAAGCGCTGTGCCTTATTTCTCTCACCCCGCTCACCTCCGACCCAAACTCAAGATCGTATTAGCTAGCTGACTATATCAGAAACAATACAACACCACATTTACGTCTTTCAGGCGAGTATTTAAGGAGTTATTAGGGTAAAACGATATGCCCCTTTTTGTTACGATACAAAATACTGATATATTTTTACCCTACCCTATGTTTTGTTGTGATTCTAAATATGGGATATAAAATAATGGAAAAGGATAATATAACGCTTTTTTGCAAAAAAAAATTGATATCGCTATAACTTTCATGTCATTTGGGATCATGTTTTATTGTTTGTGGATAATGTTGAGAGGAAGGGTGTGGAACCCATAGTCTTGTATTGTGTCTATATGCGCCTGCACCGACGGCGAGGCGACCAATCGCCCCGCCACGACTGGTTCAACCAACCAACCGTGCTCCACGTACATGTAGATTTTATTTACCTATGTATTTCTTTAAGCATTAAACGTTTAGTATTGAAAAGGATCTTATACGAAGTAGTGCTGGTTTTGCTCCTTGGGATCTAGGAGCCGAGATACATGCGTCTTATTACGAATGGCACTCATAGCTCGAAAATACCCCCTACCTAATTAGCGGGATGTGGGGAATTTCGACGATTTTCGTTTGAGGTGACGTAGAGAGGCAGATCAGGCTTTAGCCAGAGGAGTCCAGTATAGCCATTTAACGCCCCCGCCGTAGAAGGGTGGTCCGTGAGGGATATCGGCAGGAAAAAAAACGGACATCAAACTCTATTCTTATACAAGCGAATAAAATGTTTAACATAAAGCATAATATTATTATGTAATTTTATGTTACTACAGATGTAAAAAATAAATATTTAAATAAAACCTCGTTTATTTTTAATGGGGTTACTGACTTTTTATCATTAACATTTTTATTTTATTCAGAACCATATTTCTTACTTAACATTTCCAGTATATAAAATTCATGATTTAATAAAAGGCAAAACGGTTCAACTTATGTGTACGTTTAGCAATACATTCATGGTTTTTAATTAGATTAAGTGGCACATGAGCACGCAATCCACTTGGCAGGCAGCGATCTCTGCAGTCCTTTAACATACAAGTAACTTACCACTAATATAAATCTGCAATTCAAATTGGATTAATATCTGCCCCAACTGTTCATTGTTTACTAGTAGAAAAATGGTTTTTATGCGGTTGTACATAAACATTAACATTAATGATTGGAGTTTTAAAGAGTGTGAGACCACAAGTTCTTTGATATAATCTTAAACACTTAAAACCTACAAAAGAACTGCGCCTAAAGCTAATGCATAACGTAGTACACGAATTAACTGTTGGGTCTCTTCATGGCAAGCGTGTGTGTTAATCGGTGACGGAATCGTATGATGATGGTCCAGTTCTATCTATACTATTCTCTGTTGTTGCATTCACGACAGTGACTTCTTACTATCAAGTGGCTCGTCTGCCTTTTTGCTACTAAAGTAGTAGACGACAAATGTCTACTTTTGCGTGTAATCTAACATACAATTACTAACAAGTAAAATTCGAAGTTACTAACGCCAACTAAAAGTTGAACATTAAACGTTCATGTCGCGATTTTACGTTAAGCCAAAAAAAATAATTCGTGATATAAGCTTCGGTTCGGGCACCAGGCTCTCAATACTTAAGGTTTAAGAGATATACTATATGGTATAAGAGATATACTCTGAGGTCGTATGTGGATGCGTTGCTACTCATGAGGACTAAGTAGGAATGCCTCTTGTCCGGTGTCCTCTGCCTAACCACACTCTTCAAATCGAAACACAGCAGTTCTCACACTGATGCTTTACGGCAGTAAATAGGTGCAGCGGTGGTACCGCCGCAGGCGAGTCTTTGACATAAGACTGTGGTAGACCACATAAGTGGTAGACCACCATCGTACTCTACCTCGCTTGCCAAGTGCCGGTTGAACCTCGACCCACCAGATCGAAACACCCTAGATCAAGTTTCTTAACCATTAGGCTAGTGGATAGTGACTAGTTGTAATAGCTGTCAATAGCGCTAAGATTTATCTAACGATCACGACATGCCCCGTTTATCGACACAAGCGCGTGAATGAGGTGTAATAACATAAGCGATTATTACGAAGCAGCTCATATCTTGAGCCCTAATAAAATATGGAATGGAACGTAATTTCTCTCACTTAATAAACTTTGCTCTGAGTTTGAGAAGTATCAATGTAGTATCCCTTATAAGCAACAATAGGTCAGGATTGGCCGCAGTGACACAGCTTAAAAAGAGCAAACATGAGGTATGCATAAGAGATAAGTGCAGAAGAGAAATGTAAACTAAGTGCGAGGACTAAATTTAAAAAGTAAACAAGCGTACAAATATTAAAAGGACAAGAAAGACAGCAAAATAATTATTTAAGGATTAGACCTTTTATAAAAGTGTTAAGACATTATCATACATTATTTTTCTTACAAACTTCAAGCCGTCTAGCATCTAGTCGTAATTGGCCTTCCGCATATGTCAAGGCGCGAGTCTGCCTCGGGGCAGGAAGCTCGCACATCAAGCCTCGCTTCGGATTTTCAATTATGCGATATATTTATTCATTGTGAATCCACAATTACCTCACTAATCTGCACGGGAGATGAGAATGTTCTGGCCATAGTCTCCAACGCTGGCCAACTGCAAATTAGTGAAGTTCACGTGCATTTAAGAACATGATTAATATTTAAGAATGTCAGGCATGATAGTTTCTTCACCATGTTTTCCATATCCATTAAAGCAAGTGTTCATTAATTTCTAATACATCGATATATTCATTTATATTGTGTTATATCCGGTCTTGTTTATTGCATTATTTATAAGATTTGTATATTTAATTTATTTACCTGTTCCAATCAACGACTGCTAGCCGAGTTGTAGATCTAGTAAATCTTAATAAGAACGGTTTAGAAACCACAGATACAAATGCCAACATATTTCTTCGGATAATTTCTACGTAGGCACGTGATGCATTGATACTACTCAGACATTGGTACCTATAGAGAGAATCATAACTGTATTAATGTTCTTTAAGGGTGTTTATAACATATGCTTTTATCTAGAATAATGTCCACTAGCACTGACATATCGAAGAACTCCTTCTTTATCCGATACTGTTATCGTGTGATCGGCTATGCAGTTACCGAAAATAAATAATAATAATAATAAACATGAACTTATGCAGTGAGTTATGGGACATATTTTTTAAAAATACCTAAGGCAGCTCGGATTGCTCAAAAGCAGATTTTGCTATTTTTGGAACATTACCAAAAAAGGTAATTATAGTAAAACAGGAGTTTGACGCTTCTTCAAAAGAATTCGAAATTATTAGGAAATTTTTACGCAAAGATTTTAATATAGATTTATCTAAAATAGTGGTCGCTATCGTGTTCCCATATTTCGTTATATTCCATATTAATGCACCAAATAAATACGGGATATAACGTTATCCGTAGATTTACTCTTCGAGGTGAAGAAAGGAGTGGATACCAAATAAGGTATGTATGAGTACCGACGACGGCCACGTTACAAGCCGACACGTATTGAACTTCAGAGCTTAATTGATTCACGTGTGTGACCTACCAGGTTTACACTGTTACGTAACACTGTTGTTGTTAAATAGTTATTAAAAGGTACTCTTAAAAATTTCAAAGTTTACAGCACTTGTAAGCATGAATGCAACGTAATGAGCGAGGTGTTCCGATAGAGAACTGTTTGCTGATATTTTATCGTAACGTTACGTATTCGTATCTCCTCCAGGCCCCACTGAGCCCTGTCTTCAATTCTTCCAAATATACCACAACCAATTACTATTCTCTTAACGTATTCTCTTATTATAACAAACTATTGAACTGAACTATTTTCTTCCTCTACCAAGAAGAGTTTATAGTGCGATTACGCACAGTGCGGTTATGGACAGGTACAGGCATGCTACGAGTATAAGGAATCAAAATTGTGTTAAAGTTTTAAAGTTAAACTGTGAACTCTTGCACGTGTTGAAATGATACCCGATGCCCGATATGCTTGTAACTCGGAAATTATGCTTGTTAATGAAATGGTATAGAATTATTTTTAGCGTAGTTAATTAATGTCGGGATTCAAACTATTTGTTCAAGTTCCACTAAACGCGGGTTTTATTTCCCAGAAATTAGGGGGTACGCGTAAAACCGTTGATAGATAGTTGACCCAATAAAAGATTCCAAAATTCCTACCATAAGCAGTCATGTGTAGTACCAACAAATTTATTTACACTATAAAACATGCCTACAATATCAGAGAACGATAGAAAAGAAAATCATTCGATAACAGTTATAAAGTTCTACAGTTCGAGATGGATTAACGACATTATTATAAACTGGTCATATATAAATATCGTTATAGTTAAATAAAGAACTTCGGACATATGGATAGTCAGAGATAGAGAAGGCTCGCTCTTAACTTCTTCATCATATGAAAGTATAGTTTTCCAGCTTCCATATTTGTCAAAGTTAATTTAATTTATGTACTCTATTACAGCGACAAAAACATACAATATGCACAAATGTATTTATGTAAACATTTGTCTATATTTCTAACACTAACGGACATAAGGGTTTCGACTAATAAATCGATCGTTTCATTGGCTTATTGAACTTGGTTGTTTACCTGTGCTAACTACGAGTATGTAGTACTATTAGGTAATTTCTAGATCAAGGGTGCAAAGGTTGTGTATGGTACTCGTATAATGAAAATTATGTTAAATGTCTTATACAGGTACTTTGATTTTCCGCTCAATCATCAAACAGGCAAACTTCGATATCCAATGGTTACATATTCGTTAAACTGTGTCGGAAAGAGAGGGAAAATGTAACATTCCAAAATCACGGGAGATGGTCGTTCATTCGATCACTGAATGCAAAATTGAAGTGTCTGGGCCCTTAACCATGACCTCCTGCACATGTCAAGTTGATTGTTTGTCCGATACCCGATACGCGTGTTACTCGGAAGTTATGTTGTTCAACGAATGAGTTGTAATTCTCTTAGGTACCCTAATAAATATATATATGTAAATATACTTGTATGTAGACACTTAATACGCATACTGGTGTTTGTCTGTCAGATACAATGTCCACAACAGGGAATCCTAATGTGGGACCAGCGTTCTATAATAGTGTATTCTTGTACTTTTAAATAAATCAATAAATAAAAATGTTGACAAAAAAATTATTATTACTGTAAATAAAATGTATTAGTCTAAATATAATGATTGACAGTAACACCATGAGCATGGTGTAAGGTAAGCATAACCATTGTATAATACTGGGGCTGTAATTTCATTACATCAGAGTAACGTAAGGTAAAGTGACGTACGGTTGTTAGTCTCAGTTTCACTTGAAATTAGCTTCCACACTTCCACTTCAAGGGGTTCTAACCACGTACATGTATTTTGCATGGCTATTAGTATGTATACTACACTATTCAAGAGTTGGTGAATCGGTAAATACGGAAGCGTTACAAGTGCTGCCCTCCGTCTACACTTGATACGAGTATTCCATCCGTACAAATGGTTTAATTCTGTGTACTGTAGGAACCAGTTTAACGGTTAGTGAGAACCGTTACTGCAAAATCGTTCCTCACTGTGATGGCTGCAGCGTTTACCGATCGTACAAAAACTTTGATGACTCTATACTATCTAAGAGATTTACATTAAGCGTTTTTCCTTTACCCATTTATAATAATTTTACTTGTAACTTATTACAGATAAAACAAGGAGTCCACTTTTTTATGTGAGTAATAAAGATGTTTACAAGTTCACTGAGATGTTCAATCAAGCTAAAGATGATTACGTTACGTAAATAGTAGCGTAGTAGTAAGATGAAGAAATCTTAACATTGTCGTTTGCATCTATTAATTTTCAAACTACGTACGTATTGCAGTCAACATTAATTACATGAGCTTTATTACAACCCTTTAACGAAGGCTGGCTAGTAACTCTATTAATCTTTGTACGAAACTTTCAACGTAAAATTGTGTTAGCAAATCCCGAATCAGTTTGGAAAATCCTAGTTTTAATCTTTTTAGCGATGCAGAGCTTTCAGTTCAGTGTATAAAGTTCGTTAAATCAGCTAATCTGTTAGAATGTGATTCTGTGAGTGACAAAGACTGAAATAAAACAATCCATTTTTTAAAGCTTTTATCCGTAATTGTTTTTATGGAGCTCAATGGCTCTTTGCTTGGTTCAGTAGTGTTTTTTTAAATATATTAATAGATAAGCAAAGGAACATGCAGGCCACCTGATGTTAAGTGTTCACAGCCTATGGACGGAAGTCCTATCTGAGGTCGTATGTGGATGCGTGGCTACTCCTGAAGACTAAGTTGAAATGGAATATCCTGTCCAGTGTCTTCTGCCTAAATACACCCTTCAAACCGAAACACAACAGTTCTTACACTGCTGCTTTACGGTAGCAATAGGCAAAGCGTTGATGTCGCCGCAAGACCACCACCATCAAGATTTCTTTCGTGTTCAGTTACACTTCGCTCTTATAAGTGTAAGCTATTTATATATCACTAATATTAGCATTAACAGGTGTTGCCTATGTGTTTGTTACCAGTCTCGAAGAACTCTTTTAACGCCATTTTTTAAAAACTTCATACCCCAATGTTAAGCCCAAGCTTGTTTCACAGATTGATTATTTGAACTATTACGAATTGTACAAGTACATAGTTCAGCCTGCGGTGCCACCACCGCTGCGCTGCACATATTTCTGCATTAAAACAGCACCGTTCGCACTATTGTGTTTCGATTTGAAGTATGGGGTGCACACTATCAGAAGTAGCAACGGATACGTATCCGTATCCATAACGGAGATGTATCCGTACATAGTAGCGTGTAAACAGGTACACCCTAATTACAATTACTTATGTCAAACGGAGGTTGCCGCATTTTTAACTTATGACTACATATACGTTCCAACCTTGTCCATTTCATAACAGACACAGGATCTTTTAGTGTGAACCTTGAGCTTTATTGGTTAAATAACAATTTTATTTAACGACTGTTATACCGATTATTTGACTTCGTTATACATATTACGAATATTACATCAGAGTACACATACATTACATTACGTTGATGCATATACTTACTATGAGATTGTATCAAGATTATACCTACATTAAACATGTATTTGATAACGATTTTTGCAATAATATACATCAACTGACGATATTACATAATTCGGTTATCTATCGAGCTTGTCTTTTCGTTTTAAATATGATAAATAAACATACTCGTATATTCTGAAGTTTGCGCATGACCTTAACGTTTTTAATAAATAAATTAGGGACATTTGTTATTATTTAAAGTCTCTATTTTTATAGAAGGTTCTAAGCTTTCAAAACCAAAGGTCAATGGGGTTTATTTATTTTTGTCAGATATTTTATGCTATGGTGTAGAATACCTTATCTCTATACTTTTAGCGACTGATCTATTAGTTGTTGATTAACTGTAAAAATTTAATAAACGACAGCAACAATTAATAGCAAATTGTGGCTTGTTTGTTAACGTCGAATAATTGCATGTGAATTTTAAAAAGTCATAAAACAATCCAACTAATTAAGTGTACATTAATGACGAATGACGTAACTACTGAAAGACGAGAGCAGTGATTATACATCTATGCAGTCCAAAAGCAAGTAAATGGATTGATAGCGTGAGGTAATCCGTTCTCACTTAATTATGCTGTCGGCATATTGTTCCGCAGTTATCCCCTAATAAACCTACTGTTGTCGGGAAAAACCAGTATGGTGCATCTGTTAGATGACCATATTCCAGTAATGAATCGTAAACGTTTTATTTTAAAGATTATATTACGCATATTATTATATAATATTATAGATTATATTACGAACGTTAAAATAATAACTTACTGAACGGACTTTGAAGTTACTGTCAATTTCATGACGTAGCTAAAGCGGAGTTGCGTGCCTGGGAATCAATCCCGGACACCCGGAACGAGACACCGTTTTTACAATCATCACCACTTCCTAGGAAAAACAGCAGTATTCGATTCGATTTATATAAGTGCCTATAAAATTTGTAAATTATTCTACAGATTAGATCAGCCTTACATAATTCTGCCGTAAAGCAGCAGTGGTTGCACTCCTATGTTTCGATTATAGGGACATACCGAGACAAACTGCACTACGACTGGATTAGTTTTTTGTTCAGGAATAGAAATGAATCTACATGCTTCCTCAGACTTCGTCCTAATTTGAGGTAAGATGTCCTCTGCAGTGTCACTTAACTTGTCCCTTTTTAAAAGCTACAACGACAGATAAAAGCACTAATTAAAGTCATTTTACACCTTACGAGTTTACTCGAACGACAAGAGCTTTCAGAAAACTTTCGGATATCCGCTTTGTACGGCTTTCTACGTGACATTCCTCCTACAACCGTTCTCTATGTATAAAGGTCAAGGTCAGCTAAAACAATTTTTGCTCAAATAAAATACAATTTAACAGTAGAATTTAATTTTCAATTCGTCACTGATTTGATTATATTATCAATATATATAGGGTATACATATACCTGGATTACAATATAACTGGCGATGAGGGCGCCACTGACGCATTTGTATGGCTACAAATAAAATGATCCTTATATAAATTAGTTCCACACAAATTCGCAATACGGTGTAGTTTTTTATTTTCCTGGTAAAATCCTATTGATATACCGAATCTTTGGTATCTTACGACAATAAGCAAAGAGCGTTACGACAAATAGGTTTGAAAAGACACATAACAATAGTTGTTTTAGTGATGGTGGTAGAGTCTTATGTGAAAGGCCCGACTGTGGCAGTACCAGCGCCGCACCTATTTCTGCCGTTAAGCAGCAGTAAAAGCACTGTTGTATTTCGGTTCGAAGGATGTGGATTGGCAGAAGACACCGGACAAGAGGCACTCCAACTTAGTCCTCAGGAGTAGCAACGCATCCACATTCAACCTCAGAGAGTACTTTCGTTCTAGTTGAGGTTTGATGTGGATGTCTATGGGCTGCAGTGACCACTTAACATCAAGTAACTTGCATGGTCGGATACTATTGCTATTAACATACAAAAATCTTACAATTCAAATATGCCTAATCTGAATGGTGTTTCCACATATTACGAAGATAATATTGTTTACGCGACGTTCCACCGCAAACCCTTTTCTATAAATACTTTCCGTGGTCAGGGTTGTGGGCCTGTAAACAATTTGTTACAAACAGACGCCCATTAGCAGTCCTCCCGGAATTTTTATTGTTCAACAATCATGTACTGGCGCTTGGGCTGTTGTTATTTGGCGGACATCAGTATGAAATACTACTTATTCAAAACGATCGCACTTTTTGATGTCGAATTATTATTTATTTGATTACGACTACAGATTAATTCGCAAAAACATATTTTTTTAATACTAACATCATATTCTATCCCAATTGAGGGATATAACAAAATTTGGCAAGACGATAGCGAACACGATGTTTGATTTTTTTTGAAGAAAATCAATTACCCAATAATCACGGCTTGATTCAAATCGGAACCAATTTGCAAAAAATTTTTTTTTTGTAAATAACAAAAACAAGAAACACTAATCTCTTTTGAAAGGACTTTTAACGGTCTGTAATTTCTCTTTACATCGAGCCCGCTTATTTTATTATTTCGGGCTATTATTAGTCAACTGTTATTGGAACCTCCTTAAGACATTAAACGGAAACTATTTGTAATGCCGTAAACTATTTAAAATTAAATCTGTTTTTAAATCTGTTTTTAAACAATTAGGTCTATAGACAATTTTATAAACCCTGATTTGGGAACCCTGCAATTTTATGAGTCATATTTATTTATACCAAAGCAAAAAATAAAGCAAGAGGAAATATTTATACAAAGGAACGTATTATCCATTTCTGTTTCAGTGCTAACAATGAACGTCACTTGTGAATGACGAATATTTAAATTCAGCTTATCCAATAGACAATTCTAAATCGCGGCACAAACTGTATGCATATACAATACATTATACAAATATACACTACACAGTACCTATTTATAATTTACTGAAAATACTGCCATATTACGAAACATATCGAAGTAGGTACTACAGAGTACGGGTGACGCAAGATACAGTATAATGTGTACAAACGGAGAGGTGACATTATTGACAATTAATGGCAGATATGAATTGCGGAGATATATTCGAATCATGTGTGGGATAAATCAATTAGTCGTTTGGATAAATGAGATTGATTTAGCGTTGGTTTGTTTTCGTCAATTAAACTAATAGAGTTTTAAGGCAATCGAAACTTTGACTCTGACGTAGTCGTCAGGGCGAACCTTCTCAGTTCTGTACTCTGAGTTCAGCCTTATACTTAATGTCTTTATCTTTTTTTATTACAAAAAAAGGTACGTATACAAAAACATAATGCATAAAATTGAAGACTGGAAAACTATTAGAATTTGATAGGCAATATCCACGGTTCATATGTATCAGAGCATAGGTCCCTAACCTTTTCTAGATCACCGTCCCCGTAGTAAATAAAAATGACACAAACGCCCTTCGCGACTAATAGATTTGTTTCAGAAACTGCAATAATAAGGTTTATCTTGAAATGCAATGCTACGGAGTTTTACGGTACTTTATGACAGATTTAGAGTGGTTTGAATTTAGTAGGTATTCGGCATATAATAGGAAACAAGTTGCAGCGGCCTATGTTCTGTGTAGTGAAGCAAACACGCAGCTTTTTGTGCAAAGCTATAGTTACATAGCTCTGGGTTTGAGTGAATGCTCGATTGTTGTTCTCTTTGTGAGCGGAATGAGGGGTAAAAAAACGTACTCTTTATCCGAATACACTGTTGCAGAATATAGGTAGCTGGCTATTACGTGTGTTATGAAGAATGTACATACATATGTATGCTAATCATTAAAGCTCAGTTCTGTAATAATCACCAATCAGTCCTGGCTGTGTTCGAAATCGGCTTGGAAAACATCACATGAATGACGTATGAATGAGACTATGATGTGGTCATGCGTTGGAGGGCATGTTAAGAAACTTTGTCACATGCCTTTAACTGAGAAAATGAAGAGTGTAACGAAATGTCTTCTTCCAAGTGTATTCTACCTAACCACAACCGTCAAACCAAAATACAGTAGTGCTGGCGATGCCGCTTTACGGCAAAAATGGGAAAGAATTGGTGCCGCGGTAGGCGAGCCTTAGACATAAGACTGTCTGATGATTTTAAAAAAAATTGATACTGTTTTCCGTACGAGCTTATTACTCGTATCTTATTTGCAAAACAAACATCTTAAATAAAAAAAATGTTTCCTAAGATGCGCTTAAGCTATGGTTTTGACTGTTCATTATATCGTTGGATATATTAATTACGATAGATAATGAACAGTAACTGTTTTAAAGATTTAGTTCTTTTTATAAACGACGCTAGTCAAAGGATAGGTCCGGAAATTACTTGTATTGAGAAAATTTCTGCCTGTATTGAGAAAGTTCCTATATATGATGGCGGTCAAAGAGACGCTAAGACAGGATTAATAACGTCAATACGTCTATTGAATAGACGTCTAAGTAACATATAAAATTTATTACGGGGACATTTTTCAAAAGATATTTTCAAATTTACTTTCAAATACATGTTGCTACCTACTACTATCCACAATTATATATTTAAAATGTGTCTCACTAGAAATTTTGAATTCATTCATACGTAAGATTATAACGTTAAAAGAGCATACGATTTCGGGTGAACTGTAAGTCTGCAAAGAAATTTTCTAGCTACAACAAATTCAATACTGGTCGCTGTGGCTTTCGAGTTTGGGTCGTTTCCCATTCTATCCAGTGCCTGATGAATATTACTGTAACATTTATGCTATGCTATGCTACTGTAACATTTATATAAATTTATTTTACCCAACCATGAAATTTCAATGTAAATCGAGATTATTTGTTATTATTATCAGAAAATTTAAATATTTAATAATCTTCATAAGGGACAGTAGAAGGATTATATTTAAGCTAATCATCGATACACACTTTTTCATTCGGTACTAATTTCTGTTACTCTTGTTTTCTTTTCTGTCACAATTAAAGAAATTTTCATGTGATCAGCCGTGGGTCAATCGATTCAGTTCTTAAATGTATAACTTATTTATCTTTGTTGTTGAATGTTTAATTAACAATGTTCTGAAAAAAGGAAACTCGAATTGGATCACACCAAACGTATAAATAGAAACGTATATTTTAGAATATGTTGCTTGCAATGGCCTTTGAATCAATATTCAATAATAATTGTACTTAATAATTTGTTTTTCCAATTAGCTTTCTTTATGATATTCTACATTACCTTAGTATTTTTAAGAGTTTAAAACAACTGACTGCTTGACTAGTTTACAATATAAAACTAAACGTCTCAAACTTAGACATCTTATTAACGGCTGCATAGACATACACTCCGGGACATAATGCGGCCTAAAATAGAAACAAATATGAAATAATTGTTGTAATAGCAACATTACTTTTCGATGGGAATCAAACTTACCTTAGTGCTCCTTAGTCCTGTACTAATAGCTATAGTCATAACTTTTGACTTTTACGTAGTTGTTTGAGATTTTCCAACTTAGGTCTCGTTTCAT
>DWKW01000468.1:0-16664 GCA_018250115.1 Doberes anticus | reverse complement strand
TTTATTTCCTCTTACAACTAACATCACAGGCAGCCCAATTCGTTAGTGTAATTTACTTAGTTACAATAATAAATCCGCCAACAAATAATAATGAATTATATATATATATTTTTTTAAATATGATATCAAATAACTTAGTCAACTATAACAATGACAAAAATATAATTTTAAAATGTAGCTTATAACCATCGCGCAGTGAAGACGCATCGATGAACACCTCATACGTCAAAATCACAAGTACACTAGGAGCGACGCTACATACAACTTTCTTTGTACTTACTGACATACATACATAGGGTGTCAAAATCATTACCCTTCCTTTGCTTCGCTATAATCCGGTAAGATAAAACATATTTCGCTATCATTATTTAATATAGCCTCATTAAGAAAAAACGATATAATACGTGGCTTATGCCTCCATCTTAAAGATAGATCGTTGAGAAAGAAGGCTCTATATCTTGCCTGTTATGTTAATTCAAACATAATCACAATCATGCTAATCTGGTAATTAAGATAATGTCACTGCTGAGCCGGTTCGCTAGCATTCTCAAACGTTTAAATTACGCGGTCCTGTGAACTTACTCACACCGCCGAGATCACGACCAATACTTAGTAAAGAACTGCTTTAAGAGACACCTAAAACATATTTTGTAACATAAAACTTTAAAATAACATTCTCCATAGAAACATAAAATAAAGCTGTCGGCGACGAAACTTGCATAATGTCATGTTATGTATGTACGTACAATAAAGCTTTTAGTCCTAATTCCCCAAGGAATGTGATTCTCGAAATGAGGACGAATGAAAAATCCAATGCATTCCAAACATAAAGCTTATTATATCCTGGCGGTTGAATACCACTTAAATTTCGGGTCACTTTTTTGTATTATCTTTTATGGCATATTGTTTTAAGGTTGTTTTACTAACCCGGCGTTAACGAACACAGACAATGAGCCTGACGAGTGATGCACCCTTTGACACAGCTCAAACGTAACTTTTTGTATACCGTGTATCTATGAATCAGACACCGTTCTGTAAATAAAATACTTAGCTCTTTAGTTAGTAATTTTTAGGTATTTACACAGTAAAAAACTGCAAACATTGACATCATTCTACAGTCATACTGTAGCTCTATAGTGTCGTTTAACGAAAACATGACGTTTAAGATTTTGAATGCGGTTGTTTCATTGCATATAATAATATGTAAGTATTATAACGGAGGGTTTATCAAAATATGATTTTTACTCCATCGTCCTTGAAATTACGCAAACAAGGGGGTTGTTTAAGGTTCCGTATCTAGAGAAGTCAGCCTATCAATCAGCCTACGATGTCTGTCTCTCCGTCTATCTATCACAGAGCTTTATTTTATTAAAATGGATACAGAGCTAGATTTTTCAGATTGTACATAGTTTTAACCGTCTTTCACTATTGAAGGCGATCTTCCTGCTAGGAGTCTGTCTATTGAAGTAAAAACTAAATTATTAAAACATAAAAATAAAAATAATTTTGTCGTCTCTAACGCACTAATAAAAACGCACGGTCTCTCCTCTCCATGCGCGAGTTCGACTCACACTTGATCAAATTATTACTACTATTTTTAAACCTGCCAGGTGAGGTTTCGATAAATTGAATTAAACAATAAGCTATTGTATAAAGCGTAAGAAGCTATTCCCGCGCCATAAAAGCTTGTCTTCTCCAGAGGAGACAGGTGGGCATCGCTCGCCCGCTCGAGCAGTGGGTGCACTTGGCCCCAGATTAGAATCACTAAGATATGCAGTACCGACGTTGCACAATTCGAGGTGCAGGTCCACCGGGATACCTTGTGGTATTTCCATGTCTGATAACACGATAAGCGAAGCTCCATGTTTTTTTATTGCCACGGTGACGTAACACTCACTTCGATCGACACACAGACATATCGATCTAAACCAGTTGTTAATGAGACAACTAAATAGTATCCAGTAAAATGTAACATGTTTCAGAATACTCAAAATATAATAAACGAAGACATTTTGCTTAATTTCATTGTACCTACATAAATTTTAACTATTGTTATAGATTTCAAATATGTATTAGCTGGTGTTCGTGGATGCTGTTTGTACCTATAATTAAGGTGACAGTCGTCTATTTAAAAAAAATGGTGTATCATTGAATATAATAGTGATAACTTCGCAGCACAGTCGGTAAAACTTTTAAATGAATAAATGTACGCCATGGATACAAAACATAGACTGACGCCGCTATTAAATAACAATTTATTATGTTTCAGTAAAACAATCTATTGAAATTACAAATTACTTTAACAGTGCGAGTATTAAGTATTAATTTAGGCTAGCCTGCGGCAACTCACGCCATGGCGGAAGTGGCTTCGTGTGTTTGGGCGCTATTAAATGTTTGGATGGGTCCACTTTACCTTACGGCACAAATAAAGCCATAGGGCTAAATGGCAATAAATGAGATAATAAGAGTATAGTCGGTTTTTACCGTCCCTGGTAATGCAGTGGTTAAACAGTTGCAGTCACGCAACCACTGCACATCAAGTACATAATCCCGTGCATTAAAATAACCGTTGCTTCAGCTGTATGTGAGAAACAGTCATTTAATATAATGTACGACTTTAATTATATCCTATAATACCTATTCTGTAAATATAATTGTATTTCTCACTAGACTGCCTCCCCATGACGTCGTCGTTGCTTATGAAAAATAACTAAATACATATTTCAATCGAGTTGGGCGAATCTAAATAGATCACAGGGCGTACTACAAAGAGGTTAGGCTGCATTTATGGTTGTACTGCACGTATCTTGTTCGAACTTATTACAGTATTTAAGGCAAACTATATGCCAAGTGAGTGATAGCCTAGTGGTTAAGCATCTCGACCCCGCTACGGTGGGTTGAGGTTCAAATCCCGGCGCGCACCTCTGTTTCTCGAAACATTACCTATTCAAAATTTTCAAAATTATGTATTATGAATGAATTATCACTCGCTTTAACGGTGCACGAGAACATCTTGAGAAAGCCTGCATGTCTATCTATAATGTTCTCGAAGGCAGGTGAAGTTCGCCAATCCTGATCTCTCTCATCTCTGAGCGTAGATCCGTGCCCAGCAGTGGGACAATAATGGGTTGATGATGATGATACGCCTTTGAATCGTGATTTCCTTTTAAATCTGTTCAGTATGCGCCGTTATACATGCGGAAGATCAATTCAAATTGTTGTTTTTACACTGACGGCGACAACATCGAGTCAAGTCAATAGTCTACTAATAGATATAAGCAACGATTCTTTTTTTGCGGTACGATACCGACCACAGCTAGTGGTCAAAATCAAATCCGACCCATAATTTTATAAATGTAACCCAAAATTTGCTGGAATCCGCAAGAAAAAACATACAGATAACATAGAGTAATTTTTAAGAAGCTCTTTTCTTTTTTTTTCTAGAAAAAAAAGAAATAGATTTAGAAAAAAAATCTACATTAAAACTAATAACTTCCAGAATCATCGAAAATAATTACCCAGAACCGTACAAAAAATAACGTAAATAGAAAACCGCCAACCCAAAACAGTCCTCACATGTTAGCTATCCCTGGTTTTGGCCAGTAGCTACAGAAACTAGCCACCGGTCACTTGGCGGCCGGTCCACGCCGCCGCGCCGTCTGCCGCGCCAGTATAACCCACTTTCGAATACCTTTGGCAGCAGCCATTACGATCATCGAACAAGCGCTAAATTCCCTCTGTTAATTAAACGCGTATCAGTCAAATCAGATATCAAAACTAGCAATTTAATTATAATTATATGCCAAATAGTTGCCGAACTAAACCTAAACATACCAAGCTCTAGAGATTTAAAAATGTTAGATCTAGTAGTGACAAGAAAACCGGAATAAATAAATTGTAGACCTTGCAATTTTAATTATTAAATAAAACAGTCAAGATAAATTGCAAACGTACTCATTCTCAAAGGTGATTCAACTATCAGTTGCACGGAAAGGAAATGAGGACGAAGTGACACAACCTAACAAAGACTGATAACGCGATCTAGGAACATTCTTAGATAGTTCAAACGTTGAATGAATTTATTGTAGCTGTTCTAGGAAATTTGTATTGAAAGTACAAACGTAAATCTGTCTTATGGTTACTCACAAGCCTTTTTTGTACTTTAAAGGAGTATTAAATAAGGATGCAGGCCACCTGATGTTAAGACGTCGCTGAACAAATAGGACTTTGGTCCTAACTGAAGTCATACGTCCTGCTACGGATGCCTTGCTATTTCTGAGAGCTAATTTGGATTGCCTCCTATCCAGTGTATTCTAACCATTCAAACCTTCCACCTGATGTTAAGTGGTCAATGCAGCCCATGTACCACATACAAACTCAAATATTTCGGCCGTCCTATCTGAGGACGTACGCATCCAGCGTTGTTCCTCCTAAGGACTAAGTTGAAATTACTCCTAACTAGTATTCTCTGTCTAATCAAACCCCTCACAGCGAAGCACAGCAGTGCTCAAACTGCCGCAGGCGAAGCTCTTACACTAACGCCGCCTAAGAGTACCTACCACCATCGTTATTTAAAAAAAAAAACTAATAACGTTTCAGGGTGCTTTTAATTTTAACCAGCGCTTTAAAGCAGGTTGGATGTACAGATTGGACACAACTAAGGACTCTGATGAAAGGTTTTAGTTAATTTTAATAAATTAGGCATTTTTGTTTAAACATGTCAAAATCAAAAAAGTAGGGTTATAAAGTTCAAAAGAGGCACACGACAAGGAGACTTGTTTACCACTGTCGTTAAATATCGAACTTCATCTCAGGTGGTGAGTCATGAAATTACAACATAGCGCAAATTTATCAGCCACCCGACGACATTCCACGAAGTCCGTGTAGTGGCTGCAGGTAAACTTTGCAGAGACATGTCCCCGCGCCAAACTCGGCGATTACGGTGTGGTAGCCAGAAACACTACAATCGAATTCCGGCGAAAACGGCCGGTCGTGTATTAATTAATAGTACCAATTCGTATTAGGTAGTAGCGGTTAAGACAATTTACAGATTAGCTAATATTCATATGCAAAAAATATTGCTACAACACTTAATATTCAGTATAAAATATAGCTAATTATTAACATTATAATTGCAAACTCTTTCAAACCACAAAACAGCTGCTCAACTGACCTACTTTTCATGTCTATGGTGTTTAATATCTGAGAACTGGGCACATATAAAAGTTATTATAATGACAAAGCCACAATAAAAGGACATTACAAGCGACGATGTGGCTTAATCTGCTATTTATCTTTATTAAAATCTACGACTTCCATAATCTTGACAGACCCGTTTGGTTGGGCGGACGTCGCGGATTATGAATTTCTACTGTTATTAAAATGTACATAACAAAACATGCATGAATTTAAATATTTGATAAATGCACTTCCAAACAAAATAATTTTCCTTGAAAGATACTTTTTTAAATATCACAGAGGCTCAATATTGTATAATTGTTAATAAAACAAGTTATAATAACGAACCATTAAAATCTATACTCTGACAGGGTTACGTTAACAACATTTTAAGAGATTCGATCAGGGGTTACGGGTGGTCGCAACTTGTGCATACGCATGACGGCGTGGATTTACACCAAAAAAAGTATTTGGACATCTTCCGTTCCTACGTTTTAATTTAACAACGGAAGCCGCATGACTCGGCTGGAAAAAATCAGATTAATTTTCACTGTTGTACCCAAACGTTCAGCCTTATGAGATGAATTGCTTTAAAATGGGAGAACTTGAAAATAGATAATACAAGAGCAAAAAGGCATTTTAGAAATAAACGTGATCTCACCAGAAAGGGAAGCTCATCCACACAATAGGACAAGGAAAGGACGCATAGGCCAATGACTTTCGTAGCAACATACACATCTCTATTTAGAAACAGTGAATTTTGGGTTAGTTAATTTGTCTGTTGATTAATCCCTGATTTATAGCTTATTGTTACATGAAGATCGAAATTATAAAAGATTTTCAAATACAAGTGAGACTGTTTTACAACCTGTACTAATTTCAAAGTCAAGAAAGAAATATTTTAAAGGCAAAGATTGAACAGCTTATATGCAGTTAGGTATCCTAATTTTTATAGCATCAGAAAGCATATAATAATGTCTTTAATGTGTTTAAAACCCATGTGCATTCATTATCAAACAATAATATGCATATAAAGGATATGAATAGAAGTACATTAAATTGAAGCTAATGATGCTATATTGGAAGCAGGCGTCACAATAAAAAGTATTCTGCACCTGGAAGTGAGCTAGCCGTGTTGGCTCGCCTCCAGTCCTACTGAACTTTGACAAGAAGCTCGTTGCAAATTGCCGCCGCACGTACACAGCCCACATACTCTAGTCTCTCGGATTTAAAGATATACGCCCAGTGTATCCAAACATTACGGATATTATAAATAGTAAGAGTAAAAATTATCAGTAAACACGAGTTGTAAAGACTTCGTATTTCAAATATTTGATTAACTTTCAGATTATTACCCAGTCTTATCAGTATCCGTATATTCAATCACGTCAGGAATAAAAATGTGTAATAATGGGTAAGATACATTGAATGGCACACGTGCCCATTCACTTTAAGGCATCCTGACATACTCAACTTGTCTCGAGCGTCGACTGGCTCGGCTGGAGATAGATTGCTTTCTTTATCGATTTTAAAGCATACAGGGCGTCCCGACTCATCTATTCCCATTAAACATAATCATTGTATCGATGTTCATTGATGGAATTACTGTTTATCTTTCATTTTCTAAATACTCTGAATGCAGCAATGAATATTGTAATGTAATATCTAACAGATTGAGGTCCGAACGGCCGTGAATTAAACCAAAGTGATACACATCACATCAGGTCGACCTGTGACAAATCGAGCCGTTAACAAAATGAGCGCGACTACGTGCCGACCCGTTGCCAACACCGTCAACCCATAATTTATCCTACATAATTATACACTTTATAACCTTACCGTTGCTATTAAATAGGCCGAATTAACGGCCAATAGAAAAAGATGCATCTTAATAAGTTATACATACCTATAAGGTGAAGCATATAACTCTTACAACATATAAACAAAAAGAATGACTGACGTTATAATAATAGCTAAACACAGCAGGATTACGCAACGACACGAAGTAGACGAGAGGGCTGATGAAAGGTTGACCTCAGCGTGGGCGCACACAATTCGACAATGATAATCCGGCTATCCGGGGTCCACGAACTGCACCGGAATGCAAATAAATAGATGCACATAAGCAGGACGAGAGAACACACCTGTCGTTTATCGGTGGTATAAACAATGAATATCACCACGCGCCGCGAATGACGAAACGGCTCGTACCGTCTAGCCAAGATCGAGTGGGGATTTTCTTACGAAACGCTAAATTGATCTTGAGAGCAAAGACGCTCATGCTTAATTGGTTTTCTTAAACATTTGTACTGTAAACACTTCCGCGTCAAAGGGCAATAAAATTTCGAGATGCCTTTAAATCGATGCAGTGACGCGGGTGCGATTGATCTGTTTAGCAGACATCAATGGAGCTATAAAACGAATAAATTATGTGCTGAGCTTCCTTAAGGAATTACTTTGGCAAAAGCTGGCTAGTACCACTATAACCGCTTTCCAGATATCAATGACCTCGGCTACGAGACGTCCCACTGCGTTTGTTTAGTGTACAAGAACATTGCCCACCAACAAAGGAAAGTAAACCACTACAATCATTATTTAAAATGTAATGCAGAGGTGTAAACGTAAATGACTCAACATTATATTTCCGCACAAAGATGACGGCGACAATTCTCGGACCTGTACGAAAAAAAAAAGAAATTTATATACAGTCATGATTTTAACGAACTTTCATGTTTATTTTCTTACTCATCAATCATTATCGTTACTTTAATTTTCATAATGACAAGCTTCGTCATTATTCTGCAATTTCTGGGTTCGATTGCGTGCTTAATTTGTTTTATTTATTTTCCCAATACATACTTTTCTTTTGTTTCATATTTATTTTTTTAAATCAAGCAATAACTAAATATAGGTTAAAAAAATTGTAGTCGTTTTATTTGTACCACAGATATTATTATTGACGTGGATATGTTGTACATACATAAATTACTTGAACCGCAAAACGCACCGAAGTTTCGTGTAATCGACTGGCAAAATTGTGGTCGCGGTTGCAAGCTCAGTGTTTCCGGTATTACAACATTTTATAAAATGATTCATACTTTTTCTGCTTTTTCGTTCGCTTTGAAATATTTGATATTAACGTTGTATCGTATGCCATACATGAACAATAAAGAGAAGGGTAAATTATTAAACCGTTGTATAACGATAGCGGCCAATGTTTTGATAGATCACAATATTTGGCACAGAAATCTATTGCTTTAAAATCCCGGCTAGATTCAAAGATGGGAAGGATTATGGCGATGACTTACACACTAATTTTTTTAATCAAAAATATTATGATGAATATTTTGCCCACCTATTATGATTTTTAATCCCACAAATTTCAATGAAACATTCCAGTCGGGGCGATGCTAAGTGCAGCCGTGGCGGCGCTCGCGTGCCTGAGCCTGGCGCGCGCCTCGCCCGCCGAGCCGCACGGACTACATGCGTACGCGCAGAACACGAATAATAAGGTATTCTTACAACCACCTTTCCGTTCCGTAATTCCTTACTCCAAGGCACGGGTAAACATACGTCACAATGTTTGGAGCGTACAGGAGCTCCCCGTCTATCAAACTGCATGCATACGAGAAAAAAACAAACAATAACAACTATAACCGTATCTGCCTCCCTCTCCTCCCGCGTATTTCCTTACGCGAACTTATCTTCCGAACTATGTGTTAAACGTATATCGACACGTTTGTTTAACGCTACACTAATAATATTGCTACGGGTACATGAATAACAAAGTAATCGGAACATTGTAAACAACCTGAAAGCCTTTAACAAGGTTACATGACTGTACTGGTATATCCTATAAGCTCATCCGCGTTAAGATCATTATCTACGCTATTATAAAATTGTAACAGGGTCGTGTGTGTTCATTGTAGATGTTTTTTTGAAAATTCAACTGATATCGATTATTTGAGCTTTCTTAACAAAATCCAATTTTCGATTTTTTTGTCTGTTTGAATGGTTGTTCACCTACAAAATCTGCTGAACAGATTTGAATGTAACTTTACAGTTTTCATACAAGTGGCTAAACTTAAATACTGCAACCACTAAAACAAACGTTACTTTCTACTTCTAAATGATGTAAGTATATGTCTTATCAAAAACATTTGATGAAGGAAACCACAATGCTTATTCTTTCAGGACCTAACCAGCATATTAGCAAGCATAGACGAGAGATTACGGGTGCTCGACACCATAAGCGCAGTGCAAGCGAAACAGGCGCGGCGTCTCGACGTCATACAAGATAAACTTGGTAAATACAAATCTCGTAGAACGTCAATAACGTAACTCGGCTTAGTAAGCTCTGAGATGAGCTTTAGATTGAGTAAGAACGTGCGGTTGTTGACGTGACTGTATAGTTTCCAATATGTTACCGCTTACAAGTCGTCATGCATCACAGTTTCGCGTCCTGACCTAAATATCGCATGCTTGTATTCAAAACTGGCATATTTCTCAATATGTTACTATGATTCACGTCGAATCATAATCTTACTGTGTCATATCCTATTTTAGAATCAGTACATTATGTCAACTTTCGCAATATTACTCCCATATATCATTCGCAATTATACAAACAGGGGCAGCGCTCAATCAATTGCATGCAGGATCCGGCTACAGCGGAACACAGCCAGAGAATTGTATAAATTAACATGGTGGCCATATTGAGATAGGCATTGGTAAATAGGAAGCTCTAATACATTTCTAATTGATTCCAGACCACGTGGAAACAACGCTGTCAATAAAACTAGAGAGAGCACAATTGGCGGCGGAAAGATTAGAACATCGACTACATATGCTTCAAACAAATGTGCAGGTCTGATTTAATTGTTTGTTGAAGATATAATTATTTAGTATTGTAGAAGTATTTAGGACTTTTAAATTTTATGATTATTAATTTCAGACATCAATAAAGGAGAGCAGTGATACAATAGAGAAGAGTCAGACTAAAATTTCAGAGATTGCACAAAATTTGACGAACCATATTAACACTCACACGAATTTACTAGAAAAGGTGAGATTTTTCGAATAACATTGATTTTTATTACATTTATAAGTATCTTACAATCAGTTAATGTCTTGAGGACAAAAAAAACATGTATTTTATGGTGATAAATTAAATGTTTGAAGGTGAACGGTGCGTATGCAGATACGTGGCGACGAGGGATGTTGCTAGAGTTGCTGGTGCGTGACAGCATGTCGCTGGTGAATGCCACGCGGCGCGAACTAGCCGACGGGCTCCGAGCCCTGGCGCGCCGGCAACGGGATGCTCGTCTAACTTCCGCCGACCTGGAGACCGCCTTCTCTAGGCGACTGAACGACAACACATACAAGATAGATCTAAAGGTAATCTTACAATTCGGCCAACTACAACGAAATCTTAATAACTGCCAATCTGGACACGTTTCGGTTTTACGTAATCCATATACCCGTATGGCGCCGTGGTCAACGCGCGGACTGCCGGTCGTAGGGTCCGATTCCCGGCAGGGCAGAAATTTGAATGATGAATTTAGATTTCTGTACCTGGTCTGGGTGTTTGTGTGTTTGTTTCTGTGTGTGTCCGTGGCACCCACGACACAGATGAAATCCTACTGTGGGGCTATGAGTGTGAGACGTTATGTTATTATATACATAATCCAAAAACGAAAATAGTTGAAACAACTGGGACATCAATACTTTCGATACTCAGAGCTTTCAACAGTGTTCATTCTATTGTGTATGCCAACATAATATACGGAAATCCAATTACTGACTTACAAATGCCAACTGGAGCAACAGATAAGGATATCGTTACACCAATACAACCTTTAACGGAATAACAAGCAACCAACAGGAAGCACCCAGTAGGACATTGGCCAAACGCCAACTCAAGGCGCGATTACACGGATCCTTACAGATTATCCATATATTTTATTTCTTATTATTTTTCGTAAAATATTCAGGCACCATCATACTACCTGTTGTTGAGTTGCTGTGCTATGTGACACTATGATTAGGTAATTTTATTAACATGATAGGACGTAATGATACTGATCGGTTTAGTAAGTGTTAGCTACTTAACACAAGATCACACTACATGACATTGCTAACATGACAGCAGGTAGCGTCACTAAGTCCTGATCAAGTCATCCTGATGAAGGAAGCCAAAGATCGCTTTCACAGTGATCGCAGTCGCTGTGCGTGCGATCCTTAAAATAAAGCCAACCTTACTTGGCGAGCGTACAAATTCTATTGAAGGCAACTGATCCCATAGATAAAATGTAACCTTACGGAGATTCACGACATGAACTAAACATTACGAGACGAACCTTCCACTGAATTACAAGCAGCACATATGCAGCGATATAAAGTACCCACATAATATTATGTAAAGCTCTTCTGGCTTTACATTTTAATGGATACATTGCCCCAAAGCATAAATGAAGCCCAATATTACACAAGGTAAATTGGTAATCAATATACTTGTGATTTTGTTTATGGACTCCTAACAAAGCATCCTTAGCAGAAAAAAAAGAATAAACCTGTATAAAATGTATAATTTCATATTCTGCTAACCCTATTATAAATGCGAAAGTTTGTGGGGTTAGACGGATGTTTGTTACTCAATCACATAATTTTGTAACGCTTTCCCGCAGGCTTTGATTATAGATACGTCAAGATTCCGCGCTGCGTTACAAAGCGCACATTTAGATTTATATGTGCGTAACCAGTCCTGTAATTATTATTTGAGCATGAAGGTTTAAATTTCAAGGTTATCATAGATACAATTTCACCAAGACTTGAGGAAAATATTTTAATATGAGTTTTATCAAAGTTAATTAACCGTAAACGAACTTTACCATGGATAATATAGTATATAACGGTTCATAAACGCTTTGTGAACAAGAAAGTCAAAACTTATTTAAATAATACTAGAAATACAGTAAAATAAAATGGATTTTATTTTTGTTAAAATTAAACATTATTCATTAATTATTATATTCAAGTAATGTATCTCTTTGATAGAAACGAACGGAACAAATTATTCTTGAGTTTGGTAGTCGTTTATAGTCTTTAGGCATAAAGAAGAATATTAGATCTTATAAAGAAATACAATGTTTGTCACTGTTTGTACGGAAAAATCATGGTTAACCTAAAATGTTTTATGCAAAAATAGTTTTTGCATTGCTGTTAAAAAAACATTCTGTATTTCAGACACCCAACAAAATCGAAAACAATTATTTTTAAATCAATTTAAATATTAAAACGACGAAATTTTTAAAGAAATAATTACTTAAATTTTTAAAGAAACAATTACTTAAATGTACTTAAATATTAAGTTATTAAAAAACTAAAAAATTTCCAACGCTCAAAGAAAATATTTATTAGTAAAAAATATTTCATTAATAAACATTAGTAAATAGATAAACCAACCTGCACTTGACCAGCTGGGCGGTCTATGGCCTAAACCCTCTGATCAATCTGATCTAATAGGTAGTGCTTCGTACCCGTGCCCAGTAGTGGGCCTACAATAATGGGTAAATGATTGAATGGACGAACTTACATATGGGATATCACCTTATTTGCTTTTGCTTTTTCTTTTTTATTGTCATAACTTTCACATTTTTTTACACTATTTCATTTAAATGTTGTAAAACTTCAATAATTTGTTGCAGGTTAATAATTAAACCATATTTCAACCTGCCTAGTTTTCGTCTACCGGCTTAGTAGTATAGACGTACTCATAATCAATCATAGTAAAAAAAGAATTTTTAAACCTTCGCAATTTTTCGTCACATTTTATTTTAACTTTTCAATATATTACTTTAATTAAAGTGGAAAATTAAATAATTTATGTACATTGCAGATGCAAGAGGTTCTAGAAACGCAAAAACGATTTGTAGACTCCTGTCAAAGAGTGCAGCTAGATGATCCGACCCATGTTGCTGACGTACTGGACAGATTAATAGATTCTCTAATCAATAAGTATGTAACAATATTATTAAATTAAATTAAAATTACATTATTTATTACAAATTACATTATATTGAAATCAATTTGGCGACCCGTATGGCGCCGTGGTCAAGCCGCCATCGGGGTAGAAATTTTAATGATGAATTTAGATTTCTGTACCCGGTCTGGGTGTTTGTGCGCTCGTTTCTATGTGTGTCTACGGCACGACACGACACGGATTAAATCCTATTGTGGGGCTATGAGTGTGAAACGTTACGTATTTATTATTAATTTATTTAATGTTTGTTTGAAAGAAATTACTGACAGAGCGATAAGACCGCCTTTGTGTATTTTGATAATACTGTATTTGTGTATTTGTAATATACAATTTTTTTTGTGTGTCAAAGATTACTTATATATAAATATTACTTAATAATTAATCTATTAAAGACTTATTCTTATTATGGTTCCAGAACTGCTGCAACGTTTCACGAATTGCAAAACATTCAAGTCACTTTGAGAAACCACGATAGTAAAATCATCAAACTATTGAGCACTAAACCTGCACAGGTAATTTAATGCATTATAATGTAGAAAAATTTGAAAAGTATACATCCCAACTACGACTACGCCCACAAAAAAATACGAACAAGACTCACAGTTCATAATTAAAATAAATATGGGTTTTCGTACAGTCGCAGTCATACGCAATCCATGTACAATACCTAAATTGTATGACATGTTCAATTGCTCAATAATGATGTGTAACTACAGGTTTATGCTTTAGAAACATTCTGAATATAGAGTTTTTTTTGTGAGCCTTATAATTGTATCCCTAATCTATGTCCATATATCGATGTACATATATAGGTAGTAATCTATTATATTAGGAATTAAGTAATCAACGATGAAATGTTGTCTATTATCTAAAAATAGACATAATATGCAAAAGATTTTACTGTTACAAAATTGTAATATTAGGCAGTTTCTATACAATGAAGATATTTGGAAATATGTACTTATACATAACAAAGTGGAATAAAAAATATAATTTGTATATGATTCTTGTTTCAGAGCGACACAAGTTGCAGAAAACTAGAAACTATGTTCCGAAATGCTTCTCGTACTACCTTTAATGAGAAAGAATTACAATCGCTTACAGAGAAATTTATAGCTCTCACAAATCGAGCTGACGCGACGCTACAGAAACTAGACGCCAGATTGAATGATGATATGGATGAGCCTACCCCTGTGTCTGATGTAACAGCAGCTGCAGATCGACTCCTGCAGAAACTTAATGCAATTAAGTAAGGCAATTGATCTTCAACCTATTATTTTTATATCCTTATCCTAATGTAACAAAACAAACTCTTTGATGTAGCTTGACTGAAAATTCGTATTTATAAGGATAATTATTTGTATCTTTCAGGGAAGAAGGCTCTCAGGAAGACCTTGATTGGGAGGAAGATGAACAAGACACTAGGTACTATGATGATAAAAGCAGCATGGATGACTTCGTGGACGAAGACCTAGAAACCAGCCAATCCCTAGATAGCAACAAACAAACAACAACAGAGCGGGTCATGAGGCCAACACATCGGAGACATCTACACAACCACCCATATGACAGAGGTCCTAGTTGGGAAAATATAAAAAACACATAAGTTTAAGTCTATAAGTATAATGCTAATGTTATAAACTTTGTTTTAATGCCGAGCCTCATCTCGTCATCTTCAGAACTGATTGAGAAGGCCATAATATCAAGCAAAGTGGCCAAGTGTTTGTTGGTAACATTAATTGTACACATCACTGATTTGTCAAATTCATACATGCAAATAAAATATAGAAGTCAAAATACAGACAATATATGTATGTAATAATGCATAGTAAATATCTAAATTTAATTAAATATCAAAAGTCCATGCATTGTGATGTGAATTAATCACAAACATCTTTGCACACACTGAAACCCAATGGACATAATTATATGCCCATAACTAAATATATAGTGGTATGTACTCATCAACATATCAAGTGATCAATAAAGCTTGAAAGGTATGCACGAAGCAGATACCAAAAACTCATACAAAAATCCTACCTCCTGATGATATTAGGAGTCTTATGTCGAAGACTGTTAAAGCAGTATGGTGAGCACTGTTGTGTTTTTTTTAGGTGCATAGTTAGGCAAACACACTGGACAAGAGGCATTCCAACTTAGCCTTAAGGAGTAACAAAGCACACACATATGACGTCATATATGGCACAGACCTCTTTAAGGTTGAATGTAAATGTCCATGGACTGCTGTGGCCACATAACATTCAGTAGTACATCAACCAAAACCAAAAAAGAGCTGCTGAAGAGAGATGGATACAGTACTTGATAACGCATTCCTAATCATACACAATAGACAGGGACTGATGTTTGACATAGTGGTAACTGTGTGACCATATATAGCAAAAGTTTAACTGCACAGCAGTGTCTTGTATGCTTTAGTGGCAATGCAATAGTACTAATATAGCATTCAGTGAATGCAACCCTTTGTAAGTTTCACTGCTGCATCCCAATCCTAAACTAATGGATAGCCAACTTACTCAAGTGAATTTGTACAGGCCCTATTTATTGGTTGGTCTGTCAAAAGATTTTATACTATCCTAAACAACAAGACAGTATCAATATTAACTTCCTAAGGATGGAAACAAAAAATACTAGTTGTCATTTGTATATACCATGGAGCGAAGCACCTTAAGAAAATTATCCACTACTAATAATAATAACAGCATGAAGGTTTGTGACAAGCCATTGGTGAGCAGCACCATGGACCTGAATGCTCCTGTTGGAGTCCCCCAATTCTTCATATCAGGTAGGTGGATTGGAGACAGAGAGGGACAGGCTCCCACCTCTAGGTTGCTTAAGCCAGCCGATCAAGTGTGGAATTGCTAGAGCTATATATTCTGAGGTGAAAGTTAATTAATTGTATATAATGGAGCTTAACAAGGAAATGAGGAGTTTTTAACCTTCAATGGTGAAATTGGTGGCACACCTATCAACACCAGCAGCTGCTAATGCTAATATTGTCCTATTGAGGCTTCAGTGAGCTGAAAGTCACCAGCAGCCTAAATTTAGGTTGTTTTATAATTTAAATGGCAGGTGTCCATAGTTCCAATTCATTCCTCACAATAATTAGTGTATACCTGGCGGGACCACCTTCAACTGTAAAAAAATGTGCAATTGAAGATGATGACTGCCACTTGTACCATATAAGAAACATTAAATTTTCTCAAACTGGCCTCTATATGTTGGACCACTGACACAAACCTTCCAAATGACCGGGTCAAATAACATGTTGGACCTGCGATTTAAAAAGAGATAACAGTAATAAATAATGCTTCACACTCATAGTCCCCCACTGGAATTCCCATTGTAATCCCCTAAGAGAAACAAACACACAAAGAGAAATTACCACAAAATGACGTTTCCCTTCTGAGAACAGCAAACAACATGC